>MNCI01010292.1:2732-13250 GCA_015680685.1 Gnetum montanum
GTCTATGCATTGTGGGCTTATAGAATGACACATCGAACATCCACAGGTAAAACTCCATATAGTCTTGTATACAGATCTGAAGCTGTTTTACCTTTAGAATTGCATTCCTTCATTGCGAATAACTCTCTCCAGTCTCCTTGATGAAAGTCAAAACAATGAATTACGCATTGCCGACCTCAACTCGGTAGAGGAGGAATGTGTACAAACTCTTGATCAAATTGAATGGTACCAAAAATAGCAGAGGCAAAGGCACAAGCATGATCTCCGCAAACGCCTGATCAAAGAAGGAGATCTAGTCCTGAAGGTCACCTGAGAACATCCAGATAAATTCTCAGCCAACTGGGAAGAGCCTTATTTAGTCACCAAGGCATACAACAATGGAGCATTCAAACTTGCTGACATGGACGGAAATGAGTTCGCCAATCCTACAAACCACTTGTACTTGAAAAGGTACTATGTCTGACAAACTTAAGGTACGTCATAGTCCTGGATCATGACTTAAAAATAATACCACAAAATAGTTCTGGATCATGACTTAAAACTGATACCATAGAATAGTCCTGGATCATGACTTAAAAATGATACCACAAAATAGCCCTGGATCATGACTTAAAACTGATACTACATAATAGTCTTGGATCATGACTTAAAATTGATACCATAGAATAGTCCTAGAACATGACTTAAAACTGATACCATAAAATAGTCCTGGATCATGATTTAAAACTGATACCACAGAATAGTCCTGGATCATGACTTAAAACTGATACCACAGAATAGTCCTGGATCATGACTTAAAACTGATACCACAAAATAGTCTTAGCATCATGACTTAAAAATGATACCACAGAGCTTCATCTGATATGACACTAAACTGCTACATCCATCCGTCGTGACATGAAACTAGCATCCAGAGTCCACTAAGACTATAAACTAGTTTGCCTCTTCACAATCCTCTATGACTATAAACTAACAATGCACCGTCTGCTATGATGCTAAACTGGCACCGTCCAAGAGGTTATGATGTGAAACTAATATACAACAGTCTGCTAAGACTATAAACTAATGACATCATCGACAACCAGGCAAAACTTGAAAAGATGTATCGCTGCAATCAACTGTTCATGTTCCACAAAGATTTGTTGCATGATTCATCTCATGGGCCCTAATGAAATTGATGTTGTTCATGATTCTGTCTACTTTGAAAATTGCACGTGGTGACTCCATCTCCTTGTTTAAAGTGTTTAGCTAACTATTTCATTTGTGTTTATCTTGTCTTCTTGGAGTTGTGTTTGCAGGATGAAACTTCGGAGGCGTTCATGCATAGATGCACTTCATCATGATGACAAGGTATCACATTTTTCCTCATGCACGTAACTGGGTTAATTAATCCGTTCATAAGTACATTCCTAACTCCTGATACATTCCCTATTCCCTATCATTCTCCCTTATCCTATCCAATTATATCCCCTTGATACATTCTACTCACCTCAAAACTCTTAATATGCTGTTACACACTGTAACTCCCTAAGCAGTCGTAACACAAAACACAGTACACAATGCATGACATAAAATGCAAGTGCTCGAACATGAGCATAGCACAAAAAGCAAGCTCTTTCAAAAAGATCAAGAAAAGAAAAAAATTGATGAAAAAGGACAAGACAAAATAAAGCAAAAACAAAAGAAAAGAAGAAACAAATAAGAAAAAAAAATAAAAAAAAACAAAAAAAGGTCTTCATGACCTCGTTGACATCATAAACAAAAGACTATTGGCCATTCTCATATAAGCCCTGGGTGAGAAGACAATTGTCATAAAAAATAGTTACACTTGTGTCTCAAAGAAACCATGTTGCACATCATCGCATGCCTTTGGCTATTCACAACAGGCCCCGTAAACAATCTTTAAGAGTCCCGTTTCTCCAAAGAACGCATCTCCTATGTCTTGGTTCTGAGTCTACTAAAAACCTGGCTATTCACAAGGACCAATGACATAACTTATTCATGTGAGAGCATTCCTCTCCCAAAAATTCCAATAGCAATCATCACCCTCGACCAATTCCTGGCTTCCTATAGTTACAACCAATCCCCTTGCATCTTGAACTACATTCCCCCAATCCCAATCCCATGTACTTTTGAAAAAGGTGCGATGACATCTAGCCAAGGATTGATGGTTAATGTTTAATGCTTTGTTGTTCATGGTGTTTTGCACTTCTTTGTCGACACCTCTCAGGTGGATTCCTCCAGGCGTCAACAAAGAGGGACCAATGAAACACCACAAAAATTTTAGCAACACTTCCAGAAAATTTTAGAGCCTCTGAAACGGCTTCAAGTAGCCCACCATGGAGCAAGCAAGGTCCCTCTAGGGCCCACAGATCACGCCGGCAAGTCTCAGTATCAAGAATCATCAATTTCAAAGTCAAAAAGCGCAATTTTGGCTAAGCACAACGTGCTTTGCTTACACTGCACAGCGTAAGGATCAGCGTCACCAACTTTTGGGGCCCCAAAACTAAGTCAAAACAGGCCGAAATCAAGCACAAGGATCATCCATGATCTTCACCAAGGTCCCCAGAAGCTTCCAGCCTCCAGAAAATCAAAATTCAGGCCTTAAATGAGGTGTTTTCAGTTGATTACGTTGGGGCTACATTTTCTAACACTGCATAGTGTAAGGATGCGTAAACACTATTCATCGCGTGAACACTATTCATCAACTTCCAGAAAATTCTAGAAAATGACAAAACATTCTCATCATCAGCAGCTTCCAGCCTCCAGAAAATCAAAATTCGGGCCTTAAATGAGGTGTTTTCAGTTGATTACGCTGGGGCTACATTTTCTTACGTTGCATAGTGTAAGGATGCGTAAATCACTATTCATACCGTGAACACTATTCACAGTGTAAACACTATTCATTGCGCAAACACTATTCATCACATGGACACTATTCACAGCATAAACACTATTCATTGACTTCCAAAAAATTCTAGAAAATGACAGAAAATTCTCAGCATCAGCATCTTCCAACATCCAGAAAATCAAAATTTGGGCCTTAAATGAGGTGTTTTCAGTTGATTACGCTGGGGCTACATTTTCTTACGCTGCATAGCGTAAGGATGCGTAAATCACTATTCACAGCGTGAATACTATTCACAGCGTAAACACTATTCATCATGTGAACACTATTCACAGCGTAAATACTATTCATCACATGAACACTATTCATCGACTTCCAGAAAATGACAGAAAATTCTCAACATCAGCAACTTCCAAAAAATTTCAGAAAAACTCAAGGACAAAGAAGTTTCAAGCAGGACAAGTCAAATTTCCCTTGTACATTTATATTTGTGGGATAGTCAGGCCCTCACGGTCTAAATTAAATGTACTTTCATGGGCTTGAATAACCCATAAATTATAAAATGCGATGCACCTGGTCAAGAATATAGCTTGCCAACACACATCCAACTCTCGCCAGCACGCATCCAACCCGAACACAACTGTCCATTGGATACATGTCACTAGATCCACTTTCCTTTCATCTCTCCCAGCCGTTGATTCCATTCTGAAAATTCTGTGCCGAAGCCCGACCTAACCCTATAAATACCCTGTCAATTCACATGAATCGAAGGAGGCAAAAATTGGAGACATTGGCAATTCTGAGAAAGTGCAGAACCTGCAATCCTTGGGTGCTCGACACATCTGACTATTGGCATCCAAGCATTTCTCACGTTCATCACATCACATCATTGCATCATCACTTCAGACATCATCCCGGGGCTTAGTGCTTGACTTGACATCCACACGTGCAGCTACACTTTGACCGGTGCATACCTTTTTATTAAATAATACAATACAGTTCATTGCCTCCCATTTACATTATTTACTTCGGTTAACGCTTTGTTTATAATATAGCTCTGTTTACGCTTTATTTATGATTCAGTATGCTCTGTTTACATTTTTGTCACTGTTTGCATTCCGTTTACATCCCGTTTACATCATTTACGATAACCCCAACGCTAGCCGTAGCTTACGCTCAAGGAAGTTCTTGGTTGACTTGCGTGCAAACCATCCAAGGCACTCTGTCTTCGTTCCCTTTTCCAGCTTACCCTCAAGAGAACGCAGGGTCAGCTGTGGCTACCCGACGATCTCTCGGTGTCTGTTTCCCTTCCAACCTTACACCGATGATTTAGGTCAATACACCAGATACACTCAGTACACCCCAAAACTTTGAGCACACTGTTGCATGTTGCGACACTCTCAAGCCATTGCAACACACAACACGGCACATGAGCATGAGTGCAAAATTGAAAGAAAGCTATTTCCAAAAAAAAGATCAAAGAGAAAAGATCAAAATAAACCATAAGACCCTTGGCACTTCCCATACAAGCCCCAGGCAGGAAGGCAGTTGTCTTGGAAAGAAATACTCGTGTCTCAAACCATCATGTTTCACCTCACTGCGTGGTTTTGGCTGTCAGACAATGGGTTCCCTTAGACACTCCACAAGGGTCCTGTTTCTCCAAAGAACGCATCATCTCATTGCGTGGCTTTAGTTGTGACAACAAGTTCTCTCAAACATGATACAAGAGTCTCGTTCCTCCAAAGGATGTACTTCTCATGCCTTGGTTCCAAGTCTGCCAAATATTGGCCATCGACAAGGAACAACATGACTTTTTTGCACAAGATAAATACTCCTCTCCCACACTAGCACAATCCCTTGATCAATTCCCAATCCCACAGTTACAAACATCTCCTCTAGATATCATCTCAAAACTTCATTTCCCAATCCCAGGTACTTCTGAACATGGTGCGATGACATCTAGCCAAGTGCCAAAGGACAATGCTTGCTACCATTTTGCTTATGGTGTTTTGTACTTCTTTGTCAATGCCTCTCAGGTCGATTCCTCCAGGCATCAACAAAGAGGGGCTAATGAAACACCACAAAAATTTTGGCTAACACTTGTAGACATAAATTGAGCTAAGTCAACATGACCAAGCTTGAAAGCCTCAAAAATAGCATCAAACAGAGCATAATTGAACAAGAAAGAGTTCCCCGGGATCCACAGGTGACTACATCAACATCCAGCATCAGGAATTTCATGTTTTGGGTTCAAAATACTTGGGTTTGACCAAGCATACTATGTTCACACTTGGTTGTACGTTGGCTAGCGCACAGGCTAGCGTATAGCAAATTTTGGGCCCCAAAAATAAGCCAAAACATGCTAGAATTGAGCGTCTGGAGCCCCCAGAACCTTCCCCAAGGTCCCCAATAGCTCTCAGCCTCCTAAAAATCAAATATTAGGCCCTAAATAATGCATTTTCATGTGTGTATGCTGACCAGCGTACATCCCAACGTACACCACCAAAAACGGCCCAAAACAGGCACCAAAGAGTAATATTTTCACCTAAAATTGACTCCTAGAGGTAGGGCAACTATTGGGCATCATCAAAATCACTTGAAAATCAAGTTTTGACCTTGAAATGATGCATTTACATGTGGGTACGCTGGGTACATTTTGGTGTACACTGACCAGCGTACAGACTAGCGTACACCACCAAAAATGGCCCAATACAGGCACCAAAGAGTAAGATTTTCACCTGAAATTGACTCCCAGAGGTAGGACAACTATTGGGCATCATCACAGGCACCTGAAAATTAAGTTTTAACCTTGAAATGATGCATTTACATGTGTGTACGTTGGGTACATTTTGGTGTACGTTGACCAGCGTACAGCCCAGCGTACACCACCAAAAATGACCCAAAACAGGCACCAAAGAGCAAGATTTTCACCTAAAATTGACTCCTAGAGGTAGGGCAACTATTGGGCATCATCACAGGCACCTGAAAATTAAGTTTTAACCTTGAAATGATGCATTTACATGTGTGTACGCTGGGTACATTTTGGTGTACGCTAACCAGCGTACAACCCAACGTACACCACCAAAAATGGCCCAAAACAGGCACCAAAGAGTAAGATTTTCACCTAAAATTGACTCCTAGAGGTAGGGCAACTATTGGGCATCATCACAGGCACCTGAAAATTAAGTTTTAACCTTGAAATCATGCATTTACATGTGTGTACGCTGGGTACATTTTGGTGTACGCTGAGCCTGTACACTGAGGTTGATGCTAAGCCTGTACACTAAGGTTGATGCTGAGCCTGTATGCTGAGGTTGATCCTGAGCCTGTACACTGAGGTTGATGTTGAGCCTGTACGTTGAGGTTGATGCTGAGCCTATACGCTGAGGCTAAGGTTGATGCTAAGCCTGTACGCTGAGGTTGATGCCCAATCTCATACGCTGCACGTTGTACAGTTGTAACATATCTTACACTAGGTCAACGCACCACCTATCTCCCGATCCAAACTTTTCTCACCTCACATCCACTCATCTCCTTCCAGATCCAAATCTAACGCCCATGATCTTATAAAAACCTTAATTTTTTACTAGATCTAGGTTGGTAATTTTTACAAACAGAGATAACAAAAACTGGATCTGGTACACTTAGCAAATCTGGGCATAAACCCCTATACGCTAGGCATCAGACTTGGATGCTGCATTTCCCTACAACCCAAAACCTACATCTCCTAGCACCTGTCATCACTCATCGGGGCTAAACGTCCACCTTGTGATTAATCCACAACTGCATTCTGATCGGTGCACGCTGTAATCACTTTTTCAATACAAAACAGTTTACATTTTTGCCCAAATTTATTGCAGTTTTCTTTGTTTTTCCAGTTTACGTTTACATTCCAGTTTACATTATTGTGTATGTTTACATTACGATTTACGTTTAATGTGCATCGTTTACGTATAACCCAACGCATTGCACAGTGTGTATGTTGGGGAAGTCCTTGTTTGATCCGCATGCGGACCATTCAAGGCACTCTACCTTCGTCCATTCTAGCTTGCCTTCAAGTGAAGGTGGGGTCTTCTGTATTTCTTCCGAAGGATCTCTTGGTGTTTGTTTCATTCGAGCCTTGCACCGACGATTTCAGATGGTACACCATTACATAGCCTTTTTCTCCCATCCAAGGTTTTATTGATAAAATCCACACCATCATCATTAATTATGCCTTTCAAATTAATGGAATTGCCCTAGAACCCCTTAATAATAGCCCAATGTCCTTAATTTACAACAATGATTTCAAGGAAATCCTTTAAAAATTCAATATTTTTGTTGTGCCTCATGTCACTAGGGCCGTGATATCGCGTACGCAATATCATGGCCGATGTGATATTGCGTATGCGATGTATTGTACGTGATATTGCGTCCCTACAACCTATAAATAGTTGACCCTCCCACAACACTTCACATCATTTTTGCCATTCACATGGGGGAGTTTTCAAATTTTTTCTCTACAACTTGCGATTGAGTGACTTGCTTTTCTCATTATATCTTGCTCACTGGTACTTTGATTTTAATTCCATCTAAACCTACTTGAACCNGCTGGTACTTTGATTTTAATTCCGTCTAAACCTACTTGAACCCGAAGTGTTCAGCTTAGTCGTGGGGGAGGGACATTTATCAAAAAGTGCCTAACTTTTTTGGAATTTATCATCGCCCAAAGGACATCATCTAGGGTAATTAACTATAACACTTAGAATAATTGTGCCTAAAAATCATTTAATCCCTAGGTATACCAGGAAACTAAAATGGGAAACCACCTAAGTCACAGGACTCATTATTACAAGTTTTTCTGGCAATATCACACATGATAACATAAGATCATTAATTAAGGCAAGCAGTAAGATATAACTTAACTTCAAAAACAACCTTACTAATGCTTGACCCCGTGTGATTGAAGATGGCCCTGAAACGTGAACAACAAGAAGGTCCTTCTTAAGGTGGAAACAAATGATCTCAGAGAGGTGGAAGATGAGATCCCGCTAGACAACATGAAGAACAGGAGGAACAATCATTCAGCATTCATCAAGAAGATCCTCCTATTGTATGGTCTAGGCAGGCAGAAGGAGGAGCTGCTGCAGCGCCTAAACGAGGACAACATCTCACGTTGCCCCAAGATTGTGTTTAGGCCATCCATGAAAAGTCCACATTCACTGCGGTGATTATGGAATTGAACTTCGAATCTTTTGCAGAGTTTGCTACTGAGGCCGTTAGAGATCACCTCAAAGGGTCTCCCTTATGGCCTGTCCTCTCTGAAAGCGATGCCTGGTACCTAGGAGAGACATACCAATTTTGGCACAATAGGGAGCAAGGCATCACTGTCAATATTTGTGGTGTGACAGTTGATTTCTCCATGCAGGCCATTTCAAATGTGTTAAACCTTCAGAATACAGGGCCCAAAGTTGCTCAGTTATCCATCCATTCAGACCCTGATGTGGGACGGGATTGGTTGGAAAGGGCTTATGGCAGAGATAAAACATTTGTTGACTTGACAACGGAAGAGAGGATTTACTTTAAAATTGGAACATATCACCTCTTCCCCACAAAGGGCCTAAAAAGAATATCAACGTATGCGACTAGAGGATGTGTATTGCTGATGGGAAAGGTTAACGCTAACTTACCCCATCTATATTTAACGGAGATCCTGAGGCGATTCAAGAACAAAAGATAGGGAAGATGGTGTTGCCTTTCCCTTGTCTTATCAGGAAGCTTTGCCGACATGCTGGTATTCAGGGGTACATCAATGATGTCCTATGAAAAGCCCAAATTGCTTCATATGCTAAATTGCTAAAGGTGCCAGCTCCAAGGAAAAGCACTGGCAAAGAGCTGGGATCAGAATAAGAAGAAGAACAGATGGCTGGACCAATAGCAACTCAACTTGCAGGACCTAGCCAACCTCCAAGCACAGGTCCCAATCAACAACAGAAAGCATGGCCTAACACAGGCCAGGATCAACAGCCACCGCAAGACTATAGACCGTTGATGAGCCATCTTAGGGCCATCGCTGAGATGGTCAGTTGGGGAAGCCGTGATGACGTAGACCTCTTCCGCATCATCGATGATGTCATTCAGCCTACTGTTTCATTGGATCACACAAGGGGGGAAGTATCTATTTACACAAGAGGATGGGAAAGTAGATGGTCACAATAGATCTCAGAAAATGTGGCATCTTTTCACGTGCAATTAGAAACTGGTGAAGGGGCCACCGTGGTGGTCATGCAACACCAAAATGTCGCCAGAGCTACAGAAGTAGTCATAGACCACATCAAAGAATCATTCAATGTACCTGTTGTGCCACCGACAGATCTCACAGGAACACGGGATGCTCAAACTTTGGCCAGAACCTCAATGACTCCTACAGAACATGAGGATGTACTTGATCGATTGCTCCAAACAGGGCAAGTAATGACGTCCCTGTTTGACATCCCTCAAGATGTTATGGTAATTCAATCAGACCTCATTTCCACAAAGGGGAAGCTGGTCTTAATAGAAGTGAGGGCAAAGCATGCTGAAGCTGAGGTGCAAAAACTACAAGAGTAGCTCGTGGCCTTACAAGCAACATAGCGGGACCCTCTGCAATTTGTTCCCGTAGACCAGCTAAATAATTTTAGAACTAAGCAACTAACTAAGCTAATAGCGGAGAATAAAAAGGTGGCTGATGAAAAAGAGAAGGCCATTTGGGATGCCTCTGTAGCACAGGCGCAAACTCATGCGCATATCAAGGCACTCAAGGCCTTACAAGAAGAAAACAAGCAGCTCATTGTAGACAACCTTTAGTTGACCACTGTGGAAAAGAAAAGGAACATTCTCAAGGAACACTTCCACCAATTACAAGAACAATTCATTTGGGTCAACCAAGATGTAAGTCGTTTAGCCAGAGACAATCGAACCCTCTCGATAGAGGAGGTACGCGCCATTCGTCAAAATTCGGCTATTGAGATAAGCACGTGAAAAATGAGGCTAAATGGCATGAAAAGCTGAAGGAGCACTTCCAAGATTAGATGGGGATGTACAAACAGATCCTTGATAAGGAGATCCATATGGCCAAGGCCCACATCAATGCTATCAGTGCTCAACACACTGACTGGCAAACCATATTGGACACATATGCCTTTGCCCACTAAGCGGCAGATTCAGGATTTGACAGAATACATGGAGTTGGCAAATCTAAGGTATTCCAACCTTACCATCTTAACAGTAGGGTGCCTGAGGACAGAGCTTGAGTAGTAGGTAGTAACCACCCACATCAAATACGATGCAGAATTTGCATAGCGTAAGAAGCTGTTAGAAAAACTGGAATTTGCAAATTCTGAACTTGAAGTGGTAAAGGCAAGCTACAAAGGCCAAAAGGGTGTCACAGTAGATTTGGCTTGATGGCTAGTAGATTTTCAAGAGTACAAAGATAAAGCCAGAGCCTATGAGGAGGAACGGTGGGTATTTGCGGCTTGGTATGTCAAGGCCAATCAAATGTTTCCGCAACTACCCTGTCTGTGGGAAGTGCCGACTCCATCAAACATTGGAACATTAGCATGGATGGCACAAGATCTGTGGACCAAAGAGGAGAAGCTCCAGGCCATACTTCAACGTCATCAAGCCTCAAAACTTGGAGCACAAGACAAAGG
>MNCI01010292.1:13992-29844 GCA_015680685.1 Gnetum montanum
ATACTTATTTTTCACTATTGTTGTGGGCTAGTGTGGTAACTATGTTGATGTTTTGAATGATTATTCTACGACTACACCCTTTTCTTTCAATAGTAATGCATGGGATTTGCTATGTGTATATCACTCCATGCTTATCTTCCTTATAGATCTCAACAGATAGATCTCACATACTTACCTTAGCATCAATTGTGCTAAACCATGCCTTCCCTATGCTAATTGAAAACTTCTTATCAAGATCTTTCACATCAATTACAAAAAAATCTACAAGATAAGACCACCCATTGATAGTGGTCATCACGTCCTCAATCTATCCTAAGGAAATGGTAACAGATTGATCTACAAGCTCCAACCTAATATTACACTATTTTAATGGTAGAAGGTTCCATGTTTGATATGTTTTGTAAGCAATTAAATTTACCCTGGAACATAAGCCTAGTTGAGCTATGCATAACAAATTTCTAGCTACTTGTAAATATATCAAAGAAACTCCTAGATCAATTCTCTTCTTAGGAAGT
The DNA here is from genome assembly GCA_015680685.1 of Gnetum montanum. NCBI lineage: Eukaryota > Viridiplantae > Streptophyta > Gnetopsida > Gnetales > Gnetaceae > Gnetum > Gnetum montanum. The sequence continues at coordinate 14,508 of MNCI01010292.1, forward strand.
GGCCCTACCTTAATCTAGTCTATGATTATTTCTGTAAGTATGAAAGTTTGCATATTTTTGTTGAATAGTATCATAAGCTTATTTTTTTTAGGTGGATCTAATGTAGGACAAGTTGGTCTTGATGAAGTTCTAACTCTACTAGCCTTTTGTAAACTTTTTCTAAAGAAAGGACATTTCTTTATTTGTCCTTATTTTTGCTGGTAAGACCCTCTACTTGTATGTTCACTACCCTTGCATCTCTCCTCTACTATGGCTCTGATGGTAATTCCCCTTACATAATAGGTGGTGGCCTTGGTGGCAAAGGATTGGAAGGAGGATTTGATGAACCAGCTATTGGCAAATGTGTGTGAGGACTCTAATCCATCCTTAGAGTAGTAGATCTATAGTATTTTGTTGAATAATAAGGACAAGAAGTTTGAATGGATGTGTTTCCTAGAGATATTGAATGTTGAACATAATATCCATAAGGATCTGATTCCCTATATAGATATTGTTGCCTTGGTTGTGGCATTGCCCATGTCTGTGATTGTTGCCAATACTGCTGATATTGCTCCTATGGTTGAGGATAGTGATGAGCGGTGAATACCCCTATGCTCAACCATACAAATCAATAAGTGTTCACACGTGATCTAATTGAATTCCATGGACCCTATGTCTTCTAGTACACTAGCCTCTATAAAGTAAACTTGCCCTACAGTCATTCATTGTCTTCCCAATTACACTTGTGATATGCTAAGGTTTGATTAAGTGTAACCGAGACATATGAGTTTTATTATTTTCATGTTTTATGTTTTGGATGCTTAAAATAAAGGATGAAAGGGATGAAGTAATTTAATTACTAATTTAATCTAACTAACTAACTAAGGTCTAACTAATCCTAACATAAGCATCTAATCCCACTTTCTGTACACATCCTGAACACATATAATGCTAAGTTACCAAACGTTAAGCATTACTAGGATTATCAATTGTCATGCGCATGCTCAAACTGATCGTACTTATGTGCTTAATTAATTGCTATTTAATCTAGCTTAACATAGCTTACTTTGGATTAATTATATAAAGCATTAAATGCATGAAGAAAATATTTAATCTAGCCAAAGTGCTACAAATTTTATCAGAAAGATTGTCTTTATTGCCACACACAACCGTGCTCAAGTGCAATAGTGCTTAAATAAAGATTCATACACTTAATGACTCACACTGTGGTCACTTGGGAAAATATTCTAACTTTGGAAAAGAAAAACTACAAGAGCTCTACTACACTATGACAAAGATTACCATAAATACAGTAGGTGAGCACTTATTTATAGGCAATAATAGACACTACATTAATGGGGTTACGTCAACGCATCAAATCATGCGTCAACGAGGCCTAGTCAATGAGGCCCAGTTGACACAACCAATTTATGTTTCATCATATTCCCACAACTGAATGAAAACTCATCCTCGAGTTTTTTACAAATTTGGAAAGGTATGAAATTATTAACCAATGATAGACATACGACAAACACAAACAAACACTAAGTGCCCGAGTGTATGGATATATAATCATCACAAAATTTTCTTGTATTTAGGGCTAAAAAATTGAACACCATGACAAAATTTGATAAACATAATCCACTTGATGACATGAAGATGATGAAGAAGATTAAACGATCCCAGGCGGTGGAGGCTCTTAAGGTTCCAAAAGACCTTCTCCCGCTCCAATCACATGTGATGGTTGAGGCTATTGTGGTTGTCTTGCTACAACTGCAACTTTCGGTGGAAGACGAAAAGCATCCAACAATGCTTTCATCTTCTCCTCCTTACTTTAGGAATCATGCATGGTCCATGCAGCTTCACCAATGTGGGCGAGAAGGGGCACATCCCAAGGATAGGGCATATTTTTGGAAATAGCTCCTTCACATTAACAAACTAGGCAAAAAATTGTTTTTGTTTGATGTTAAATGCTCTAATTACATTTTATAATTCCTAGTAATCATTTATTCTTCTAGCTAGGTTCTCAATAGTTGATCTTTAACTAGTAAATATTACCTTGAGAACTTCGAGTTTAGTGTTTACAGTCTCAAGCTTCTACTTGGTCTCCTTGTAGTGCTTAATCTTTCCTTGTATAATAAGTATGAGCTAGTCACTTACTTCTCTAACTCTAACCATAGCTATTTGGTAGTCAACATTACCAAGTTTGCATATTTGATATTGGTTAAATCCATGTATTCTATCATTTCTTTAATCTACAACTTCATGTAGATTTTTGCTTGGTTGTAGGCATCTATCCCATCAACAATAGGTTACCACACCCCTTTTCCTTGTTGGAGTTACTGAAGGGTCTCATTTACTTTTACCTTTTCCATATAAATGTGTTTTTCATTAACTTCTTTTTATAGGCCAACCTAATCTCTATAGTAATTCTAGACTCTCTTGAATTTGAGAGCCTCATTCTTCTAGGTGGTCATTTCAATCACAAATGTTTAGTGTAAAGCACAAACTTCCTCCATAGAGATATTTCTATTCTCCACTACCAATCTCCTCAATTCAATGTTTACCCTAGCTAGCTACTCCTATTTTTTATGGATGAATTCTTTCATCTACTATTTCTACACATCAACATTACGTAGGCGATGGTTCTCTATGGACAATGTCTCATTCTCTAAGCACATCCAGACCAATTCCTTCTAAACTAAATATGTCTTGGACTTGGCCATGGACTGGTCAAAGTAAACTATCACCATCCCCACCTCAAACTATTTTAGTCTATCTTGAAGCCATTAAAAACATTTATCTCTTGTCAATGCAAGGTTGAGGAGCACAGGATCAACAAAGCAAGCTATTAATTCAACAACCTCCATGGCCAAGTGTTAGTTTTATGCTTAATCCATTTTGAGTTTCCCTTTCACAATGATGCATTTGCCCTTTGCTTCAAGTAGCTCTGACTAGGTTACAATGATATTATCCAAAAAATCAAAGATATTCAAAATCAATTGCTTGATTCCCACTGGTCGATCTAACAATTCCTCTTACTATGCTACACTCAACTGGTCACTAACAGTTCTTATAGACATTTGCACATCTTTGAATGCAAAAACATCTAGTACAAATTTTGCATATGCATTTAGTACTTTGGTGATCCAATCAATAACCACTTTCACTACAATCTCTTATCCTTGGTGCTGCATCACTAGGATAGTTGCCCCCTCACCCTCCTCTAAGCACACTAAAAAGGTAACTACACTAGGATTTGACCTTGCAGGTAGATACATTCTTTGGGTTGAGAATATTGGCCCATCTTCCTCCATTTGACTAATTATTCAAGCCACTTTCTTAAGGTGACTCATTGCGGGATGGTACATAGATGGATCCCCACCACTTGTTCCTGCTTACTACTCCCTCTCTTGCAAAAGCTACTCTTAGATTGTGCATAGGCACTCAATGATTGTGTGGGCCTTTGACATTGTTTCTTGAGTAGGTGGTGGAGGTGGTGATGATTTCTCCTCTTCTTTGAACATAATAGGAATCTTATCTTTCATCTTCTTAGACCATGAAGCAAAGGGAGTATGTCTAATTGTGTCATTTGCATAATGGACTATCCCTACTCCTTTACAGAGTTTTCTAATAAGTCATACAAAGGGCAGGGTTTCCTTTCCACATTCATTTTTTTTGAAGTGCTTTTCCATCTCCAAATATATTAACTATGAAATGTTTACATGGAATTTTCCACTCAAAGCAGCACATAATCAAGTGGAGAAAGCAGTGACCTTGCTTGGCATCACCATTGGATTACAGTGATAAGCCACTATCTTGAAGTATATGTGCTTCATCGTTGTGAGTGCACCAAACTCCTTACAATCAACTCCATAACATCACTAAGTCAACTTCTTTTTTTCCTTGAGGTCTGCATGTGTGGATATCTTTGTCAAGTAGGTTTTAGAATCAAGCAGACCAAGAGCCTATGCAATAGCTTTTGTCAAGTAGGATACCTGAATGTCCTTGATTCTCACAATGGCTCCTGCCTTTCTACTGTTCCAAAAGAGATATGTCTCTTCCATATACCACTCTCCACTAGAAGTGATAATTGGTAAAATGGGAGAGTTTTGCAACTGCGTATTGACTTCTAGCGGAGCATTTTCTAAGAATGGTCCAAAGTTAAATTCTTGAAGAACTAAGCATTAGATATTATGAGGCTTGATTGTATCAAGGAAAGCTTATGTCAATGTGACCTCAAGTCTTGGTATGGGCCCTAGTGCCTATCCTCTTTGAGATTGTTTAGTTGAAACCTATTTTTTGGAAATCTGTCTAATAGATTTCATTTTTAGCTCCTCTTGAAGAGGTCCTATTGCATGAGTTTCAATGGCCTACTCCAAGGCTTGTTCCTATTGTTTCTTTCCAACTTTGGATTGTTTGTCCCTCGATTGTGATGGTCCTCCTTCCTATGGGCATTTTAGTCTAGGTGCCATCTGTAATCAAAACATGACCAAGGATTAGCATTTAATGTGTAACTTGAAACAATTGCGATACATTATCTCTTTGGAAAAGTTACACCTAGTTAAGTTGTGATTATGGCCAATTCAATCATTTCAATTATTATTTTATTCTTATTTTTATATTAATAATTAATTTAAGGTTTACCAGAGTTTGTTGGAAGGGCTAAACTCTCAAAAATTGATGATTTAATATTATTCTATTCATTAATCCTTTTGGAGAAGTTAGAAAAAATTTGACAAACAATTATCAGAAAGCTTAAGGTTTATGGCCCCCACAACAAAGAACTTACATTTGGTAGCTACAGGATCAAAGAATAGAGTAATTTAAACAAAAAATGTGAAAGTTATGGGCTTTGGAAGGTTTTGGGCTCTAAAAATTTTTAAAAACTTCCACCTCATTTTAAAGCAAATGATAGAAAATCTCAAAGTGTTGGCTAGTATTTATAGAATTTTTGCACTACGTTGACTGGGCCTAGTCGACAAGGTCGATTCGATGCCACCAACCATGTTGATTGGGCCCAATCAACATAGTTGTTGACCACTATTGACTTTGTTAAAAATAGTAAAAAACAAGGAGTTTTTGCGTGAAATGAGGGTCAATTGAAAGCCCACAAAGCTATAAACATGATGAAAATATTAGAAGAGGGTTTTAAAGTTTAGAAAATTGATAAATGGTTAGAGAATGAGATTTGATTAAGAAAAATGCCCTAAGGAGCATACAGTTGAATGCACAATGGAGTGCACGGAAGATTTAATTATAGAAACATCTAAGAGTAAGGAGAATAACTAACCAAACCACGAGATATGCAAGTGGATCCTCTCCATAGTAGCACATGCCCTGTTTGCTCTTGCATAACCTTAACTAAGGAATCTGTGGATCCCATAGTTGATTAATGGTTATAAAAAGTTAAGGACCAAACCCGAAGAATCTACCTAAGAATTTTAATATAACAAACTAAGACATGAAACAAAAATATGAAAGCCTGGCAATGAAGTGAGTTATGGAGAGCATTGATGGATGAGATCAAGAATGGAATGGATGTCCCAATCATGGTCACATGAAGTCCCTTGTGAGTTTCATGGGTAAATGACCCAATAAAGTCCAACCTTAGTCCAAACCAAAACCAACCACTTTCAGTGACTTTGCATCATCACTTTAGGACCTATCCATCCTCTCAAGATATAAGAATTCTTCCATAAATAACCATCGTTCCTTATTTAAGAAAAAAAAGAGAAGCTAGAAGTGAGAAAGGGCCTTAGTTAGAGGTGACCTTTAAGCATGGGTAACATATCTTTCTAATCCCATAACCAGTGCTTGTAGCCCATTTATTTTGTCTAAAGGGTATGCTTTGAATTTCTATCATGTTTTTTTTTTTTGAAATTTTTGGATGAAAATCATACCATGAAAAGGCTTATTCTACTTCTTATTATTAATTGACACAAAACAGTAAGAAATCCATGAAAACACACATGTACTTAAGCAAGTAGAGAGGTACAAAGAGCTTTGAATCCCCTTGAATTCACACCCTTTTCAAACCTTTGAATCCTTTCCAAGCTTGCAGACTACCAAGGTCATAAGTTTGTTAAGGTTTTATTAATGGAAAGGAACCTCATGTTTCCAAAACAAGGAAAACCATAGAGTTTGTGGATGGGTGGTTAACGTTGTAAAGATGGAAAACGTCGGTGGCTGGAAAATACCGAATGAAAATTCGTGTACACAGTCTTAACCACGAATCCGTGCGAGGGCCGTGCTGGAGAAAATGAATCCGCAGAGCCCTGAACGGTCTTGTCGATCAGACAGGGACTTGCTCAATTAGTAAATTGATGAATATCACGATAATATGCGTATTATATAGATATTCCACGAAACAAACCGATCTAATGAACCGTAAGAGGAGTAGAAAATGATGTAAATAAGTCGAGACAATGACAACGTCAACGCGACAGGGAGGATCAGATTTAGGAAAGTGCGCAATTCCAAGATCTATGTTTTGGCTCGAAAACTGAGTATATCATATACAAGGTTCCAATAGCAGACTTCGCTTATCTTGTGCGAAGTATATACAAAATAACAAGAAAACTATTCAACAAGAAGTACAGAATGAAGCTCGGTCTACCTCGTAAGCCAAGGATGGGATGCAAGGAAGTCAAGCTTGGACGTCTATCAATCAACTGTTTCTGATCAATAAACTTTGCCAACCGCACCAGATGATCTCTCGATCTCTGATCTGCTCCTTTTGCCTTCGATAGTTTATGCTCAAAGCTGCTAACGATCGCCAATGGAGAGAAGTGTATTTTTGCCAAAAGACTGATCGCTCTTGCTGCCAATGCTCAACAATGTCTTCTTTCTCTGCTAAAAGATAATGCTGCCCAAAAAGATGATGAAGATCCCCCTTCACTCTTCGCCAACTGAAGTATTTATAAGCTCGGTAGTACGTGAAGAAGGCACGGCCTTGATAACATGTGTCTTGAACTTTCAGAATGTTGTTGACTTGGCAAACTTTGTGTTGAAACTGGTCAACCACTCCTGCTGAAGCCGTCTCATGATTACACTACGATACGCTGATGAGCGTATTGTGCGTATGGATAACAGATGTGCGTCTGGTACTGCCTTAGTTGATTTTAAGCCATATTACGCTCATTTACGCTGCGTAGCGTGGCAGAGCGTAATAGAGCGTAGAAGCAATTAACTCAAGCTGTTTTACGCTCACTTACGCTGCAAAGCGTAATAGAGCATCAAACATGGTCAACTTTACAATAAGTTATGCTTGTTTACACTGCATAGCGTAATAAGCGTAAAGCAACCAATCTGCAAAAAGGAAGAAATCAATTTGCTGTGCTTCTTTGGACTTTGAATTTGACTTTCTAGGAGCTCATTATGCTGCTCTGCGTAACGAAGCGTAAACTCAGCCTTGAACAAAAGACTTAGCGGAATATGTGACAAGTCTTAAATCTTAAACTTCGTCAAAATCGTCGAAGTAAGTTACTTTATGATATCGGGCTATGTTAAACTGAGTTATGCTGAGGGACACTACGCTATGTTGTGTAATGTAGCATAAAGAGAGAAAACAAAGTAAGGTTGAAATTTGCAAGAAACTTGGAGACTTGATGCTACGCGCCTCTTTGCCTTGCTCTGTCTTCTAGATTTTTCTCGCAAACTTTCGCCCGAATCGTGAATCTTCGCCTTAAGCCGATTCGCAATTTCTACGGTGATTCAATGGCCCCTCTTTGTTGACGTTTAGAGGGCTTGCCCAAAAGATGTCGACAAAGAATATGAAACACCAGATGGGTGAAAGTATCAACAACGTTCATCAACGGTTACTCAAGTATCGCATTGTCAAAGCAGAAGTGCGAATATGAGGGAAATAGGAGATAAAATGGTACGTGTTTATTTTTTGTACAGTATCATGATGAAACCCATCCTAATCATTTTGGATATAGTCGGGGTTTTATATTGTATAAACCCCATCCTACCCAATGTTCCTCCCCCTCAGACTTGGTTGCAAGGGAAGGCTATATGGTTTTGGAATGGTGCACTGGAGTTTTTGCAGTTTTTGCTGCGTAACTACAGTATTATTGTGTGGTTGCATTTGTCTGGGGATGTGGCTGGAGGTATTTTGGAACATCTGTCAGTCGGTTCTACGCAGGGCGTCCTAGCTTTCCTGACAGACGAGGCTATTGATACTGGTTGTCCTCAAGATCGTGAACTTAGCGCCAAAGGATTGAGGAGCTTAAGTTGGATCTGGGAGATGCCCATATTTAGCTGTTATCATGTGTATAATACTTTGTTCGTGGCTCGTCATGCCTCGACTTACTTTCACAATCCTCCAGGCACAGTGTATTATTCGAGCGGGTAAGTTGTTTTATTGGCAGTATTATTATTATGTTTTGTAATGCCTGAATTTGTAAAGCGTAGGATAGTAATGTGTTATATGATACAAGTTTTTCATCAACGAAAATGGATTAGTAGGCAATAATGATACATTGACCTGGACCGAAACGGCAATAAATGAGTTTACGTCCACTAGCAATGTACGCGCCGATGTAATGGGGCAAATGGCCTTCGACATTCCTGAGTATCCCGCCCGTTATGCTGATTCTTTTAAGAATTGTCAGAATCTTGGATGGTTACATGAGGAATGAACTTTGAACCCACCCCTCACCCTCGCGGACGTGCAAAGGAAGCTCCCTCCATTTCCTTTGCCATTTGGACCTAGTAAGGTTTCGTTGCTGCTACAGGATATTACATTTTTTTTTGTGTTTTGAAGTGTTGCGTAACAGTATTTTCGCTATCTTGACGTGTGCCTTGTATTATCAGTTAGGGAATCCCGGGAGATTACCATCACGATTTTCAGCCGCGAGGCGAACACCCTCCTCTTCTGTTATGGCGACATAAAGGAGGCACAATGCTGGCTTGGCCACGCGGCGACCCCAATTGCATTGGTCACCAAGCTGCGAGAAGCGAGATTGATGCATTTATTCCTGGCCGTAACCCCTGATGTCCCCGCAAGTGAAATGTTAACCTTGGTTAACTCTTTCAGCGAGAGAGCTGAACGTTTTTGCACGCGTGTGTGTCACATACGTGTAAACTTTGATATCGACGCTCAGCTATTTACTAACCTCTTCGGCGTCCCCTCTGACGGTCTTCCCATAGAGGAAAAATCAAGGAGAAGCATCAAATGTCAAGAAGAGCTGGAGGAGTGGTTGGGGACTAAGAAGGAAACCAAGGGGATCCCTTGTGAAAAGATTGACTTAGAGGTCGTCAAGACTATTTATCCCCTCTTTCAAGCCCAAGCTTTCCCCAAAACACTCTCACAGGGGAAGTTCTTTACTATAGAACAGGCTCATATTATGTGAGAGGTGATGGAGGAAGGGACCCAATTCGATTGGGTAAGCTATTTTGCTGAGGGGTTACGCACTGAAATGATCAGGCTCTGCCAAAAGCTCGAGTCTCGTTTCAGTGTGCACTTCACCTTCTTCATAGCTTGCCTCCAGCGTTTTGTCGAATTTTTGGTTGTCCAAAGGAATGGGGTCTAGGTGCTACAGGGCTTAGACCAGTTATCCAAACCTTGGATTTCTCATCTCTTCGGCACTACCCGATCACAGGATCCTCCGGAGGGAATTGGGAAGTTGCTGTCTATAACGACTAGGGATTTGGTGGCACCTCGAATGTGGGGCCCTGACAATGTAGCTGGGGCGCTTCCCACTTACACCGGTCATGCATCACGAGGGAAGCGCCTGGCGGCCAAGATAGTAGATGCCTCGGTTCAGCGTAAAAGGCCTCACCTAACCGAGTCGCCTGCGAAACCAACAAGTGGTACAGATAGAACTATGCAAGTCAGGGTTCAACGGAGTAAACCTCTGCCTGGTAAGCGTAAAGACATAGTGAAAGTTATGGTAATTATTGTATTACGCAGCTTTATTCAGGGTACTCTAATTTTTTTAAATGTGTTATGTGGCATGAACAGGGAGACTACAAGGCGATTGACCCCTGAAACAGGGGCAGTGGTATTACGACGTAGGGAAGGGGCCCCAGTTTTGGAAGAGGAGGCCCCAGCTATTAGAATAAGTGGCGCACAAACACTTGTGCGTGAGGAGAGAGAGGAGGCGGAAAACGTTGACGCACTCCCCACTGTAACAGGTAGAGGTAATCAGTGTATTAGAATTTTTACGGAATTCTGTTAATAACTAGGAATTTTGACTTAATTACACTACAGATAAACGAGGTACATCCCCGTCTGTCGTTGTAAGCAGAGTGTGGGGGAATTCCCTGATAAGTTTGCCTTCATGGAAGGTGTTGTCAGTGCTATGATCGAGCGCCTCGAGCGCGTCGATCCTAGGGCTGGTACGTTACCGCTATAATACGCTTATTTTATTATAAGGTTATAATGTTTATTTATGTTTAATAATATTTGTTGTCAGGAACTCATCTTCAATGGGACCCTATGGAGCCATTTGACTTGGACACAGTCGAACCTTCATCAGACGGCGCAGTCGTGCTACACAACATTTACGAGGAAATGCGTAAATATGCATTACGCTCGACCCGCTCCTTGTGGGAGAGTCAAAACGTCAATGAAGACCTCTGGAAGAAGATGCAGAGGTCAGAGAAGGAAAGAATGTCTCTGACCAAAGAGGTCGGAGACTTAAGATCGTGATGTGAATTCCTGCAGGTGCAAGGAACGGATGAGGAGGACTGGCGTACGGTTGTTATTGACTACGCTCGCTACTGGACTGCGGTTAGAAATAGCGTGCAAACCAGTCGCGAATTGGTGGAGCAAAGGATGCAAATAGAGCTCTTGGCCCAGAAGAACCAGGACTAGAAGGACTTTTACGCAAGTGTCCAAAAGTGGGGGCAGAAAGAAAAAGATCATAAGCATCTATATAAGCGAGAAAGTATCGCTTATCGTTAGCACTACCAAGATTCTACCGTTGAAGCTCAATCCTTGCGGGTGTTCCTCGACGTCATTGGTGCATCTAAGGCCTTCGAGAAGTTCCAGGAGTAGGTGACGGTAAGCGCATCCCCGGAAAGGAAAATTACTCTTCCCGGGGAATAGACTACAGTCCCTACTTTCTTCCCTGAACCACCCCGATAGACTAGTGTGGAGAAGGGGAAGGTGAAGGCTAGAACTAATCTGGGGGATGGAGTTTGGTCTGAGTTAACCAAAGAAAAAATTATGCAATGCTTGTGGGTCAGTTTAGACCAACTCCTCTTTGCTGCGGATGCAGGACCATCGCAAGTAAGTTTGAATATTATTGAATTTAAATTTTCTGGTTTGTTTTACCATGGTTTTTGCTTATGTATTCATTGTATGTAGGTACAAGGAGTGAATGAAGAAGGTGGACAGGATGAGGAGCATGTTCAGGAAGACGAGCGTAATGACGCAGACCGTCCTTTTGGGGAGCCAGTGTTAGTGCAAGAGCCCCGTGAAGATCACATTCCTCATGAAGGAATACTCTCTAAAAGGGACGGCCCACTCGAGGACGATTTTTTAGGCTTAGAGGCAAACTTAAGAGATACGGGCGATAGTGGTAATAGGGGGGATGCGTAATTGTGATTTACGCATGATTTTATTGATGAACTTGAACAATGGCAATATGAATGTTGGCGAGATTACTCATGAGATTTTGTTTATGGGTTTTTTTGTGTTTAATTTTATGTCTTTATTTATACAAAGCGTAAAGAATATTGTTAAAGACTTTGGATAGGTTGTGTTATTATGACTGTAGAATGGAGTAGCTAGTTTAAGGCCATTGCGAGCCGTCACATAGCGTTTGCATAAGATATAAATGAATGAATTTGCTAGTTTTAGGCCATTGCGTACATTTGGGAGTATAATTGATAAAAATGTACATATTTGAGTAATTGTGCTAATATGACTAATATAAGTCAAGAAGTGTAAATAGCGTAAAATGGGGAATATAAATAGCGTAATGAACAGAAAGTGTAAATATGTATGTATATAAAGAAAACTGACAATCAAATTTGATAAGCGTAAGCGGAAAACTAGTAAAAGTGTAACGATGCGCGTAAATACCACTCAGATCAATCGTTATCTCACAATTGTTTCTTTATGGCTTTTACGTTCAGCGGTGCGTAAGGGCGAGGAGGTTTATGGCGTGACTCTTCCACATCGTCCTCTTCCCCCTGAAATGGTAGGTCTACCCAGGCTAGGTTGTCATCATTCATTTCAACTTGTTCGGGAATTCGAACATGGGTTTGATCTTCGGATGTTTCGATCTCCGAACCCCGTTCTTCTTCGATGTTTTTGACAGTCCTAAGAGTTATTTCATCACCGTGTATTACTACCTCTCCCCCTGCGTAAGGGAGGTGTATCTCTTGGTGTATTGGTGATGAAACTACCCTCAGTTGGGCTAGCCAGGACCTCCCTAAGATCATATTGAAACTGGGCATCTCCTCGACAATGATGAATGTGGCCTCTGTTGGGAATTGATCCCCTACCACAAATCTGATATGCACCGTTCCCTTGACTTGAACCCGTGCCCCGTTGAACGACTTTAGGCACGATGTCGTTGTAGGACTGATCTGGTCGACCAAGCCTAACTTATCCACTATAGGATAAGGGATGACATTCGTAGCCGCGCCATCGTCAACGTGTACCCTCTGGATCTGATGTTGACCAACCCGGATGATGATAAACATGGATTCTGTCATTACTTGACCTTTCTCGGGATCATCTTTGATGGATTCATCGTGAAAGATCAAAGGGGTTGGTTTAGGTTGCTCAGCGGCAGGAGGAATCATGACAGCATGTATCGCTTCCTCTTCCACTGGTAAGCCTTCACCCATAGGTATGGATGTCAGCATTCAGACCATAGCCTCACGGTGCTTTTGAGATGTCATAAGCAAGTCATAGAGGCTCAGCGTTGTGTTCTTCTATTTTAGAGACTTCTTGACTTGCGTAAAGATGTCGAGGAGGTCCCGTTCTCGGCTGGGTTGCTTAACCCCTCTGTCTTCTTCCATTCGTCCTAAGAGACGAATCTCCCAAGACGGAACAGCGTCAGTCGAAGGGTTCTGTTTCTTTCTGCCGAGGGGAGGTGGCTGTGTTTCTATACCCTTGTCTTGCCCATAAGGTGTAGGCGCAAGGACAGAGGCCAAGGGCCTGGGCTTGGCGAAGCCTAGCGTAGAGTGGTTTTTGGTGGCATTAACTGACGCATATCCTTCCTTTTTTTTATTGAGTGGTGATTGATGGTTTTGCTTAGAAGCTTGCCCCTACGTAAAAGGGGCAGCCGGTGATTTTGGTACCCTAAGGATAAAAGGCACCTTAGGAGTGGACGCGGACGTGGCCGCGGCTTTATCGTTAACATGAGACCAGGTTATGGCTGGAGAGGGCACCCGAATAATAAAGGGTGGTCTCGAGACGCCGCTAACCACCAGTGAAGAGCTTCCCCCCTGGGGTGAACTAATAGGCCAACGTAAAACAAAGGGTTGTTTAGGCGGTACCTTCCCTTCACTGTCCGTACTTACCACATTGATGGTGTACGGTGCGTTATTTACATTTAACGGGTCTTTGTACACATGCAACGCCTGGTTTTCGGGACGTGTTGGACTACTGCCGTCTAGTTTCAGAGAACCATCATCAATCATGCGTTGAATGTCATCCTTCAACGCCCAGCAGTAATTGGTATCATGACCACACAATTGATGGTAGTCACAAAAACGGTCCAGCCTAAAAGACTTCGGAACTGGTGATTCGTTAGGTAGGGCTAAAGAAGGATTCTTCAGCAATTCACAATGATGCCTATGACACTGAAGAGCTTCTTCGGATACCTTTTTATTCTGAATGTATCCTACCCCTAATAATTGTTTCAACAGTTCCAAATGTTTTATAGGCAGGGCTATATATTTTGAGCAATCTTTATGCTCAAAGTTTGGCCTTGGCTGGGGGGCTTTTCAGGGGTAGGTGTGTCCTGGTTGGTGTTCCTTGCACTAGCCGTGGTCTCGGCAGAAGCTGTGGATGCCTTCTTGTTATTCTTATTTTCAGCGCCCTCAACCAGCGCAGCTACTGTCATCGTTGTTGCTTTGCCTTTGTCTTTATCCTTATTATTGATGTTTTTATAGGCCGCATACGCCGAGTTGTTACTAGCCTCAACGGCATCTTGGATGCTCCTAGTTTGGGCAAAAGTCTGACTCAAAGAGCTAGGGGCAAGGTAATACAGTTTAGACTTGATGAAGTCATTAACTACTCCTTTGAAAATAGCCAGCAGATGGGCTTCCGCGATAGGCTCACGGATATCATTCAAAGTAGCGCTCCATCGTTGTATAAACTTCTGGACTGGTTCAAGTCGGTCTTGCTTCACTCCCATAAGTTGGTCTAACATGACTTCTAGCTTTAAATTGTACTTAAAGCGAGTCACGAATTGTGTTAGGAGTTCTTACAGGGTTGAGATGGAAAAGCGAGGGAGCGCTCGATACCAGTCCAAAGCTTTCCCTGCCAGAGACATTGCAAAGACACGGATAATTGTATGAGGCCATTGCTGTAATAACAAGGATTCGGACCTGAAGGTAACAAGGTGAGCATTAGGATCTCCTTCCCCATTATATTTAGTAAAATGGGGCAACGACATCCCTAGAGGCAACGACAGCATAGGAACCACTGGGTTGATAGGATCATCCTGGTAGAAATCCATAATTTGTATCGTATCAAAGCTGCCAGCTTTAAGGCGCTTAACTTCCTCAGTGAGGGTCTGAATAAGCAAAAAAGGTTGATCCAAACTTGGTGATGAAGAAGTCTGCGCAAGAGGAGCAGGGGGTTGGACAAAAAGAGCAGTGCCAGGCAATGGGAATGGAGCAATGGCTTGGCTAATAGGCGATGCCATGGGGACTATCCCCACGAACGGAGCTGCCTGTGAAAACCACCATCCACCAGGCTGAGCGGAAAGATTGGTCGTCGCCGGATGTGTAGGATGGAGATTGTAAGGGTATTGTGCATTTATCTGCGGCACATGCGTGGTAGGTGCGGCTAAGGGTTGCACACCATATAACGTAGATTGATTATGTGAAATAGGCGGGATCCACTGACCAGCCGTGGGTTGTTGAACAGATTGCTGCGATTGAACAGTGGTTGCGATCTATTGCCTTGCAATGGGTTGCACCGAATTTTGCACCGGGCAAGTTATAGGTGTGGTATGAGGTTGCACGTGGGGAATAAAATGAGGTGCAGTAGACGCAGGTACCATTAATGGAATAATGATTACACGTGGCGATGAGACTGCCCCCATGTTATTTTGAGATGGTATGTGTACTTGCAAGACTGAGGATTGCATTGTGGCCTGCAGGATGACCGGAATATGAGTTTGGGTAGTCATGACTGAGTTGAGATGGGAGGCTTCTC
>MNCI01010292.1:30062-54476 GCA_015680685.1 Gnetum montanum
CTCGGCTAAGGGCAAGTTTTGCCTAGATCTTGATGCAAATGAAATTGTACTCTTTAGGAGTCACTACGGTGAAAGCAGGATCCTTGCCCTGTAACCTCAACGAACGACGTGACAGTCCCTAAGGTCCTATTGCGTCGAAAGCTGGTCCGGGAATGGGATTTACAGATGTGGCACCCGAGTCGATGGTGATCATAGCAGCAGTGGTTGCATACGCAGAATCCATTTCTCAGATAGGTTAATGACAAAAAACAACAGGATCTAAAAGGCGACGGCCAAACAGAATTATGAATAGGCTTTTTACCCTGTAGGATTCCAAAGGAATCGTTGCTGTGACCAATCTACACCACACGATTTCGTAAACTTCGCTAAAGGTATTACGTTTACGTTTTTATAGACGTGGGTATGGATCGCTTACAAGGCTACCCGTAAAATACGGATCGGAGGTTCAGGCCCTCCTTCTAGCGCCAGAAAACTGTAACGACGGAAAATGTCAGTCGCTGGAAAATACCGAACAAAAATCCGTGTCCACAGTCTTAACCACGGATCCATGCGAGGGCCGTGCTAGAGAAAACGAATCTGCGGTGCCCTGAATGGTCTTGTCGATCAGACAGGGACTTGTTCAATCAGTAAATTGATGAATATCGCGATAATATGCGTATTATATAGATATTCCGTGAAACAAACCGATCTAATGAATCTTAAGAGGAGTAGAAAACGATGTAAATAAATCGAGACAATGACAACGTCAACGCGACAGGGAGGATCAGATTTAGGAAAGTGCGCAATTCCAAGATCTATGTTTTGGCTCAAAAACTGAGTATATCATATACAAGGTTCCAATAGCAGACTCCGCTTATCTTGTGTGAAGTATACACAAAATAACAAGAAAACTGTTCAACAAGGAGTATAGAATGAAGCTCGGTCTACCTTGTAAGCCAAGGATGGGATGCAAGGAAGGTCAAGCCTGGACGTCTATCGATCAACTGTTTCTGATTACTAAACTTTGCCAACCGCACCAGATGATCTCTCGATCTCTGATCTGCTCCTTTTGCCTTCGGTAGTTTCTGCTCAAAGCTGCTAACGATCGCCAATGGAGAGAAGTGTATTTTTGCCAAAAGACTGATCGCTCTTGCTGCCAATGCTCAACAATGTCTTCTGTCTCTGCTAAAAGATAGTGCTACCCAAAAAGATGATGAAGATCCCCCTTCACTCTTCGCCAACTGAAGTATTTATAAGCTCGGTAGTACGTGAAGAAGGCACGGCCTTGATGACACGTGTCTCGAACTTTCAGAATGTTGTTGACTTGGCAAACTTTGTGTTGAAACTGGTCAACCACTCCTGCTGAAGCCGTCTCATGATTACGCTACGATACGCTGATGAGCGTATTGTGCGTATGGATAACAGATGCGCGTCTGGTACTGCCTTAGTTGACTTTAAGCCGTATTACGCTCGTTTACGCTGCGTAGCATGGCAGAGTGTAATAGAGCGTAAAAGTAGTTAACTTAAGCTGTTTTATGCTCACTTACTCCGTGAAGCATAATAGAGCGTCAAACATGGTCAACTTTACAATAAGTTACGCTTGTTTACGCTGTGTAGCGTAATAAGCGTAAAGCGACCAATCTGCAAAAAGGAAGAAATCAATTTGCCATGCTTCTTTGGACTTTGACTTTGACTTTCTGGGAGCTCATTACGCTGCTCTGCGTAATGAAGCGTAAACTCAGCCCTGAACAAAAGACTTAGTGAAATATGTGACAAGTCTTACACCTTAAACTTCGTCAAAATCGCCGAAGTAAGTTACTTTCTGATATCAGGCTATGTTAAATTGAGTTACGCTGAGGGACACTACGCTATGTTGTGTAATGTAGCGTAAAGAGAGAAAACAAAGTAAGGTTGAAATTTGCAAGAAACTTAGAGACTTGATGCTGCGTGCCTCTTTGCCTTGCTCTGTCTTCTGGATTTTTGTCGCAAACTTTCACCTGAATCGTGAATCTTTGCCTTAGGCCGATTCGCAATTTCTACGGTGTTTCAAACGTGCACTCATTGCCTATTCCATGAAAAAGAAACCAATCTTAGTTATCAGTCATCAAAATTCAAAAATAAAAACTAGACATTAACAAACAAAAATGTTAAGTACAACCACCATTAGCAAACAACTACAGCATCACTGTGTCTTATTGAAAATAAGGCACTTTATTAGCAAAAATCATTAGAAAATCACACTAAATAGAATAACATATATAAGAAATGATTAAATATTCAAGAAAGATAAAACTTACTAACAATGTTGTAAAAAAATTTGGAAAAATTAATAAAGTAAAAACAAAAAGATGTATGATAATGAAGGTGTAAAACAAAAAGTTGTAAAAAATAACAATGTAAAAAAACGTGAAAAACAAAAAAGATGAAAAACTAAAAAGCCACTATAATGGTCAACATGGATGGCCATCTCCCCCACAACTAAGTTGTAAGAAAGAAATCTGAAAAATTAAGCAAGGTCATTCATCCATTAAGGCGTTGCTTCCAGTCGCTTACTTAAGTTTGTGGAAAGGTTTTACTTATTGCATGTTGACTAATTCCTTTTTGTTTAGGCTCTCAAGTTTGTAAATCAACATGGCCCCAAAAAAGAAAGGTTTCATAAATGATATAAGGCCCTTCTCACAATATTTGGAACTTAGTTCATTGAGGTACATGTGTGGGGTTCCAATAGAGGACCTAATCTCCATGTTGAAATTTTGCTTTCCATATCCTAAGGTCATGGTGCTTTTTGTTGAATGCCTTATGCACTTCATTCAAGGAGAGGGTCACTAATAAATTTTCATCTAGCATGTTAAGGTTGATCAATCATTCCTTTTGTGCTAAACTTAGGTAAAGATCTAGGTCACATGCTATTGAAAGTGTACGAAGCACAAATTGAGTAGAAAGTATTGGTAGTTTCTCGTACATAATAGTTCAGGGGGAGAGTAGCCTATAAAGAGTTTCCATGTTGAGGGGTAGGCCTAGAGGGCATTGTTGAGTTTTGTGCTCCAATCTATTCTATATTTACTAATAGTTCTTATTAAGATCTTTGTCATCTCCCTGTTAGTAACTTTGGCTTAACTGTTGACTTAGGGATGGTAGGGTGTTGTTAATTTATGTTCAACCCCCAAGTGTTGCATGAGCCTGCAAAAAGTGGTGCCTATGAAATGGGTTCCATTATTAGAAATTAGTGCACGTGGCACCCTAAACCTATTTACAACATTTTTTTTTTGTACAAATCATGCAACAATAGATGATGTACAATAAATGATAGCTACTACTTCTACTCATTTTGTGTAGTAATCAATAGTAATGATTATGTACATCTTTCCATTCGACATGGGCATGATGGAACCCATGAAGTCAATGCACCAAATGTTAAAGGATTCCAATGGTTGAATCCACTTTTGAGGTTTCTCCATTCGAGTGGTCATCCCACCATCTCATTAATAGTATTCACAATATCAAAAAAATTGATGGGCATCCCTGAAGATGATTGGCCAATAATACTCTACCATCAATATCTTAATGGTCATATGTCTCCCAGCATAGTGGCCCCCATAAGGACTCTCATGAGCATCTTGGAGAATGCATAGTTGATCAGCATCAAATACACACCAATGAACTAAACCATTGAAACACACACCTTGTAAAGGTATCCATTGATTTCCATGAAGCATTTGGCCTAATGAAGAAATTGTTGTTTCTTCCTATAATCCAAATCTTATGGCATCTCTTGAGTGAGAAAATAAGTGAGGATGCCATCATATCATTTTGGTTCATCAAGCACTTGTTCATTTGTTACACCAATAAAGAGGAGTTCATTAGGAAATTGGTTAGAGAGCGAGGTCTCCTCTACTTTGCTATCCCATCGTAACCAAGACAAGTGATCAACGACTACATTCTCAGTCCCCTTTCAATCTACTATTATGAGATCAAACTCTTGTAAGATCACCAACCACCGTATGATACAGGGGCTTACCATTGGCTTGTTCATGAGGAAGCGAATGACATTATGATCAGTGTGCACAAACACTTTGTGTCTAAGAACATAGTGCTTGAATTTCTCTAAAGCATAATCTACTACTGTTAGTTCTTCCTCCATTGTGGTGTAATTCACTTGTGTACCCACAATGCTTTGACTTGTAAAGTGGATGTAATATGAATGTTTCTTGTCATCTAGCTACATAAGCACAGCTCCTAAGGCATAATTTGATGTGTCTATCATTATATGAAATGGTCTAGACCAGTCATGTGCTTGTAGAATTAGAGTTTCTACAAGCTTCTACTTGAGGCTCTGGAATGCATTTTCACATTTCTTGGTCCAAATAAATGGAGCATCTTTCTTTGTAAGCTCAACCAATGATTTTGCTATCTTAGAGAAATTCTCTATAAAACATCAGTAGTAGCCAATGTGTCCAAGGAATGACCAAACATCTTTAATAGTTTCTGGTTGGCTAGTTATTTCTTAGATGACCCTTATCTTTTTAAGATCCACCTTAATCCCTGCCTGTGAAATTATGTTCCCTAGTATAATGTCCTCCTAGACCATTAAAAGACTCTTCTGCCAATTAAGTCGAAGATTCATCTCCACACACCTTTTAAGTACTTGCTCAAGGTGGTCTAAGGCTTGCTCAAATGTGGCGCCATAGGTG
Source organism: Gnetum montanum (assembly GCA_015680685.1). Classification (NCBI taxonomy): domain Eukaryota; kingdom Viridiplantae; phylum Streptophyta; class Gnetopsida; order Gnetales; family Gnetaceae; genus Gnetum; species Gnetum montanum. Next base: position 34,733 of record MNCI01010292.1, read on the forward strand.
CAGAAGTCATCCATGAAGACTTCCACCCTACAACTAATTTATTGTTGAAAAATGCTCACAGCCAAGCATTGAAATTTTGCAAGAGCATTGCATAGACCAAAAGGCATCTTTTAATATGCAAAAGTCCCCCAAGGACTCGTGAATGTTTTTTTGGCCTAATCCTCTAATGTAATCTAGATTTGGTTATAGCCACTATAACCATCTAGAAAGCTATAATATTAATGCCTAGATATAGTGTCCAATACTTGATACACAAATGGCAGCGGAAAGTGATCTTTGAATGTTGTCATATTCAACAGCTAAAAGTTGCTGCAAACACACAACTTGTCACCTTTCTTTAGCGTACTCACAAGTGGGCTAACCCACTCACTATCCACAATGGGATAGATAAACCTTGCTTTGAGGAGTTGTTCAATTTCTTTGATGATCTACTTCAATTTTGGGTTCAATCATCAATACAGGTGCCTCTTTGGCTTTATTTTCGAATCAGTGTAGATATGATGCTGGCATATCCTAGGATCAATCCATTTTAGTTTAGGATATGACCACGTAAAGATTGTTGGCCATTTATTGACCACCTTTAACAACATTTATTTTTGTTCAAGAGCAAGATTGGCATTGATGATTACCATCATGCTATTTTTCAAAAATGTATATTCTATGCTAATAGGTAGAGTTTTCAAATCTAAGGGCTCTTGTTAAATATTTTCAAGGATTTCCAACTCTTCCTAATAGGTATCATCATTTGCATCATCAAAGAGTTGGTGATGAACTTACTCCAGTTCATCCATGCCTTTAACATAGGCAAATGTCAGGCTTTCAGCAAATTCCATGCAAAGTATGCTACTTTCAAAATCAGTTTTCAACCACTAGGTACTCTCCTATTTTTTCGGTACTGTGTATAGGCCCCTTTAAACTTCAAATTCATTTTCACACTATCTACATGCTTTGATAGATGTGCTCATAATAGACTAGAATTTCTGCACATAGTTACACCTGGTATCACTGTATGCGATGCATGAAACTCTCTTCTTTTTTATCTTTCCAAATTCATTCTTCTTGGAAATTTTCAAGGAAAGATCTCTAATGCCCATTCGTGCATCAACAGTGCTTAGCCAAGCCCTTCCTGAAAGTCTTCCTTACAATTTTCAACTTTGAATTTCAAGAAATCGACAAGATACAACCACCCACAAATAGTGGTCACAATGTCCTCCACTAGTCTCAAAGGAACAGTGATGGACTTATCTACCAATTCTAAATGGATGTTGCTCTTCTTAAGAGGAGGCAGGTTCTAAGTGTTGTACATTTCATGAGAAATCATATTAACTCTAGAACCTAAGTCAAGAAGAGCTTTACATAGCTCATTCCCAGCAATCTGCAAATAGATGAGAGGACTTCCAAGATTAGCTCTTTTCCTAGGAAGGTTACTAGCCTTAATCCAACTACATACAATGTGGGTTAACATAATTATGTGGATCTTTAGAGGCATTTGGTTTAAAGGGCTTTCAAAAAGAATGGATGTAGAGGATGAATGAGATACAAGGCAACCAGCCGCATAAGTAGGTGAGGGTTTAGTAGGGTTATTAGTTTGGAAGAATGATCGTTTATAGGATCTAGGTTTCGAACCACTCAGCTAAGAAGCCAGTTGTAAGTTAATGGCCTGGGTAGCATTACATTGTTGCAGTTGGGTTAGAAGCTCACCCTGCATGGATGCAGCATGTGGCAATTAGGTGGAGGATGGACGTGCATGTGCTAAAGGATGAGGAGGATGATAAGGATATCAAGTTTCCCCTCTAGTATATGGATAATGAGTTTTTTAATACTCTGAAGGATAGTAGCAATGCTAAAGAAAAGCATGACTAAAAAATTCATGTAGAGACATTGGTTGCTGAACATAGTACCCATACAAATCTAGCTACCTGTAAGGGTATTACTGCCTTGGTGGTGGCATCCCCACGACTATGGGCATTACCACTACTGATATTGCTAATATGGTTGTGGTGGAGCTCCACTTAGATAATAAGCTTGTTGTTGCTAGTGGAACTACCTTGAATTACCTTGAGGATAAGGTAATATTCTAGGTTTTTGCCTTCTTGTCAGTCTAGGATTTAGAGCATACATCCTAAATTCTTGTAAGTGTGACACAACAAGGCAACATCCCTTGGGATGTTCATATTGGCAAATGTCACACCCACCATCATGATCTAATTCTAACTCCACAACCTCTTCTACTATCGTAACCTTACCCTTACCCCTTTGGTAGGCACGTTTAGCTTCTTTCTTACTTCTGCAGTCACGATCACTAGTTTGTTCTTTACATTCTTCTGCAAGTTTCATAGTAATTTGGAATTTTTTATCTAAAGAGTCTCATAATTTATCAACTTGGCTGATATATCAAAAAAAAATTTAAATTGGCAAGGGTTTTTACTACACCAACTCATCAAGTGATGCCTCCTTCTCATTGCCATAAAATTAGACCTTCCTTTTTCTAATGGAAGGATCTTGGTTATACTTCTCAGCACTTTCTCATTCTCTCAACTCTTCTTATTATTTTTCTATCTGGTTTATTAGCCTTTGGATCTAATGGGATCTAAGTTCTAATAGCCTTCCTTAGGCATAGACCCCAAGAGTTTTTTTGTTTCTAATCTGAGTCCATCTATGATGTGGCTAAGTTCTTCCCTTTGAGAATAGTCATGGCTAGGGCATCAATGTATGAGAGAATAGTATCTACCCATGGTAACATCCAAGGGTTCATGTGTTCCTTGCTTTCATCCTTGGATATACCTTCTTAGATTAGACACTTAAGAGTACATCTAATATTTGTCATTGAACAACTCTAGTATTATACTCCACCTGCGAATGGATTTCGGCTCCAAGGACAAATACCAACTTTCTACTTTCTTGATGACTATCATAGGAAACAACTTTAATTTCTACAGATCATTTTCAATATTCTATCAGGCGTAAGCATCATGAAAGGCTTGAAGATCTATTTTTGGACCAAACTTATATCCCTCCTCAAATTTGGGAATATTGTTCATGTCAAGTTGCTTGATCCAACTCTCTTTCACATGCCTGGTTGGAATTTTTACTGCCTCTATAATATTCAACATGCTCTAAGTTGCCAAAAAATGCTCATCATCATCATTATTTTGATTATGCCTATGATGTCCTATACTAGCCCTTCATTCATGATAGACCCGATGATCATTATTGTTCAACTATTCATCCTCATCATAGTTTTCCTTTTTGTGGTGTTTGTCAAAACCAAAAGAGAAAGAAGAAGATGCAAACAAAGAGGACGAACAAGGAGGAGGACTACCACAACCATGGTGTCTACTACCTTCTCTACGCTTGTCACTGCTACGTTCATTAGCTTTTTTATCATCTTAATGTTTGCCTGAGGCCCTACATTAGCTCCCACTTTTGCCTAAACCTGAATTGCTAATAGTGGACTATATATTCAAGTTCAAGGCCCCATCACCAATATCAATGAATGAAGAATCTTCATGTTGAGAGCCCCCAGAGAGAGGATACTCATTGTCATCTTGGTTAAGTAGGAACAAGGGATTGGTGAATCGTTTCCCCTTTAAAGCCTCATGGTGCTTCTCCTAGTATCGATCTCTCCTGCATTGTGTTTCAGTGGGATGGTAATCCCAGTAGCCATGGTCATGCACAACATACTTTTCTTGAAGATCCTAGATGCCTAACCTCCTAAGAGTTTGCAGTAGCATCTCAAACACAAATCGATCAAGAGGCATTACAATGTTTTCCTTCATATCTCACCACTGCAGTTGTTCATCCTGATGCAAGATGAAGGTGAATCAAGTACATACTCATCTGGATGAGTATATACCATCTTACATTCTTGAGGCATTGGCAGTTTAGTATCATCTTACTTGTGAGAAGAATACATTTTGCAATTAGAATAAAATATCAATGTGCTTTAATTATTATATTTATTTTTAGAATGATTTTGACCTTAGAATTCGTCCATCAATGTTAATGATTTTCACTATGCCTAGATAACACATGTTTTAAACAAAAAGAGTCCCTGGCAATGGCATCAATGATGAGTGGAAAATACCCCTATGCTCAACCATATGAATCACTAAGCATTCACATGCGATCTAGTTGAATTCCGTGGACCCTTTGTCTTTTGGTACACTAGCCTCTAAGAAGTAAACTTGCCCTACAATCATTCAATGTCTTCCCAATTGTGATATGCTAAGGTATGGTTATGTGTAACTGGGGCATATGATTTTTATTATTTTTATCTTTTATGTTTTGGGTTCTTAAAATAAAGGATGAAAGGAATGAAGTAATTTAACTACTAATTTATTCTAGATAACTAACCCAGGTCTGACTAATCCTAACATAAGCATTCAATCCCACTTTTTGTACACATCCTAAACACGTATGATGTTGCTAGGTTACCCAATGTTAACCATTACTGGGATTACTAGGTGTCATGTGCATGCTCAAACTGGTTGTACTTATGTGCTTAACTAATTGCTATTTAATCTAGCTTAACTTAGCTTGATTTGGTTTCATTACTAAAAGCATTAAAGGTAATTGGATAAAACATTAAATTCATGAAGAAAATATTTAATCTAGCTAAAGTACTACAAGGTTTATCAAAAATCTCATGTTTATTACTACACACATTGCCATGCTCAGGTACAATAATGCTCAAATAAAGATCAATATACTCAATGACTCCTACTACAGGCACTTGGGAAAATATTCTAAACTCTAGGGAAGGAAAACTATAAGAGCTCTACTACACTTTGACAAAATTACTATAAATATGGTGGGTGATGGTGTATTTATAGGCAAAAAAAGACACTACATTGATGGGGCAACGTTAACACATCAAATCATCTGTCAAAGGGGCCTAGTCAATGAGGCCTAGTTGAAGGGGCCCAGCTGATGTAGTGAATTTTTTCATCTACAAGGTTTGCCTGAGATTGCCTTGAGGATAAGGCGATCTTCTAGGCATCTACTTTTTGAAAACACTTGGAGTAAGTGCATATACCCAAAATTCTTGCAAGTGGACCATAATAAGACAACATCCCTTAGGATGTTCATATTGGCACATATTGCATCCTTCCTCTTCCTCTGAATTGAATTCAAAATACCCTTCAATGGTAGCAACTTTTCCTTTGTACTTATAACTTTCTCATCCATTGGATCTTTTCTTCTTCTTTTTCTTACCCTTGTTAAGTGCTTATTCAACCTTTTCTTCCACAATCTTTAGGGCTATAGCAAACTTTTCATCCATTGAATCCTAGACTTTCTCTACCTTGGATGCTATATCATTAACTAATTTTTGAATAGGTAGAGTCTTTTCTGGATGATTTCTTCCAAGGTTTCATCCTCTTTCTTGTCACATATCTACACATCTCTTTCTAATTGATGGGTCTCTATTATATTCTTCAATTGACTCTCTCTTTTTAAGTTCTTCTTCTTCCTTTGCAACTTAATCAATTAATCTTTGAATGTAATGGATAGTTAGTTTTGATAATCTACCTTGGGCATAAACCCCAAGATTTTCTCTAGTTTTACTCCATAACCCATCTACAATGTGCCTGAGTTGTTCCCTTAGTGAAAATCCATGGCCTAGGCATCTATGTAGTAGTGAATAGTATTTTCCCATTGCCACATCAAGGGTCTCATAAGTCCTCTATTTCCATCCCTAGATCTATTTTTGGAAGTTAGACACTCATAAGTAGGTTTGATATTTATCATTGAAGATTTCTAACATGGTACTCCAACATCTGATTGATTCAAGTTCTAATGATCTATACCAACTTTCTACCTCCTTCGCAAGTGTTCTAGGAAACAGCTTTAGCTTTTTCCAATCACTTTCAATGTTTTGTAGGACACAAGCATTGTGGAAACCTTGAAGGTGATGTTTTGAATTAACATTATAACCACCTTCAAATCATAGCATATTATTCATGTCAAGTCATTTAATTCTACTATCCCTCATATGCCTAGTTGGGATGTGAACATTTTCTTACATGTTGATCATGTTATGGGCTATCATTAGAGGTTCATCATCTCAATCGAGTTCATGTGCTTGGTTGTAGTAGTACCCCCTTCTGTGATCATTCCTTTCATAATTTCTTTGATCCCTACATCTACACTACTTAAACTCTTCATCTTCCAAATCAAAATGTCTTTTGTGATGGTCATAACAATCATGATAACCATGAGTTATCCTCTCTTCCCTGTCATGGTCTTTGTACCTTCATATCCTTCTATCAAAGTCTTCTGATGATCATGAGGATGCAATTTAGGTAGCAGGAGAACAGTGCTGGCTTGTCCTCCTATGATGACTATAATGTTCTTTTCTATAAGATCTGGTAGGAACTCCTGGCCTTGAGTCTTGCTTGTGCCTTGTGTCTTTCACCTCTTGTCTGAGTATCTCTACCAATTCAGAGTGTTATTTATTTCTAAAAGGTTCATCTAATTGAATGATGAACATTTGTGACTGGAACTCATGATTGTGGTGGAGTTGTTAAGTAATGAATGCATCTCCATCAAGCTCCTCCAAGACAATAGTGAAATTAACTATCTTTCCTTTTTCTTATTCATGTCTTGCCTCCATAGCATGGTCCTTTCTTAATTTCTCATTAGTAGGTTTATATGGTCAAGTCATGGATTTGGTTTCATAATACCCTTCAATTACTTCACTTAGTTTCATCCCCTTGAGAGCAGTTTGAAGCATAATGGATGCTGAACATCTTGGTAGTAGAACAACATTCCCTTGAAGATCCCTCCACCTTAACTAGTCATCTTGATGAAAGATGAATGTAAAATTGAGATAATAAGGTTCAAAATGAGCATATGAGATCCTTATTTGCATTAGCATACTTCAATCTTCTTCTTCTTCGATTCTATCATTGCTTTTTCATAGTTCTTTGGTAGGTGATGTGTTCTTTTTTAAAGCCATTTTGTATTTTAAGTTGTTTGTTGAAAGTGTGCTTTTCTTACAATTATGAACTTTGACTTTGTGCTCCAAGTACAATGAACTTTGTGAAATTAATTACTAAGCATACATTAACTAGTCCCTGGCAACGATACCAACGGTGAGTAGTGAAGTAGTCCAACACCCAACCATATGAGATACAAGTGTTCATGCGTAGCCTAGTCAAATTCTGTGGATAGGGCAATGTGATTATGCTAATAATTGATTAACATTTGTGATCGTTGTCTTCCCACATAGAGCTAGTATAATCTATGCATATGATTTAGCTCTCAATGAGGTGTATGATAAATGATATTATGTTAGCCATATTATGCCTAGCTATGATGGTAAAGTGTGAAAATGATTCTAAGTCTAAGGAAAATGATAAAAATAATCTACTCTAGCCTAGAGCAGTGAGCATCTGTTCCTAGCTTGCCATACATGCCTTAGGCTCATGTAACCGTTATTGGGATTACCAAGTGAATTCACTACTGAGTGAATTAAGTGAAACCACTACTAGGTTACCAAACAATTACACTTAACGCTCAAAACTAGTCATACTCATTCCACTTTACTAATGAACAATGAAAGTAAAGTACATAAAAATGTAAATGATTAAACTAGGAAAATAGTAAGAATTATGCTAAGTAAAATAATAAAGGTAAGTGGATGCTACAATGATGAAAATAAATCTCAATCTTTATTTCTGTCATAAACTGTACCCAAGTACACTTCATTCAAATAAAAACTCCAAAAAAACTACTCAACATTACACTGTGAGCATTCACTCTTTGTTGCTAAAGCTATGAGAACAAACTACAAGAGTCTACCTAAGGGTTGCAATGTTATGTTCCCCAACCATGTGCCTAAGTGTCTTATTTATTAGCAAGCACGTGTGAAGCAATATTGGATATTCAACATTAAAGCTTGTGCCCCGATATCAGGGATCTAATATCATAGCTCTGATATCGGATGCCTAATATCATAACTGTTGAAATCGTGATGTATCGCATAGGATGATCGGATAAAGACACTAAGATTATAATGACGATGATGATAAATATTTTCTAGATGTCTATATGGCATAGTTCACTTGGTTACAAAAGATAGTACCAAATTTATAATGATGATGATGGTAAATATTTGAAAGAATTGTATTATAGTTTAATTAGAACTTTATAACTCAGCATTGTCCACCAAAATCAAACTCATGACTTAGAGCTTTTAAATCAAAAGTGTTATAACTAGGCTAATACTTCATTATTAAATATTTTATAGATATTTATAAGTGATGAGTCATGTTTTGCAAGGATTTAATATTGAATATTCAATATCGAAGTTGTGATGTCAGGTATCTGATATCAAGGCATAACCTCTAATGTCAAGGATCCAATATTATCCCTTCCATGCAAGCCTATAAATACCACACTTGGGTGCATGGTTGGGATATAGAAAAAATAGAATAGATTCATAGATTTTTTATTTCAAGTTTTTTTAGTTCTTAGTGCATGCTCGCAGTGTGATGTTAAGTGATTGTATGACATCCTTATTCAAGTGTGATGTGCTTGGACACGTTACATGTTTAGCAATGAAGATCGAGATTACTTCCATCATTGCAGCATCCACTTAACTTTACTATTGCCCTTAATTACTTTAAATTACTTAAATGTTTACTATTTTCCTTAGTTAATGTTTTTATTTATTGCTCTTTATTATTCCTGTCATTAAGCAGAATGAGTATGACTAATCATAAGTGCTTAAGTGTAATTACTTGGTGGCCTAATAGTGTATCATTTGGTATGCCTAGTGACATATGCTTGGTGATCCTAGTGGTAGTTACGCAAAGTCCAAGGTGTGTACGGACAGTTAGGGATAGATACTCATCACACATAGACTAGTTTAGACTTTACTTTCCATTCTTAATTAGATTAAACAATCAATTTCTTTATTATCATTAGGAGTAGCTTAAGGCCAAACAACATCAACTATCTTACATCTCACCTTGGACTAAATCATACATGACAAAACTACCACTAGTCCAAGTGGGAAGATAGCAAACTGTGATCAAGACATAACAATCTAGATACAACAACTAGTCCCATCCATGGAATTTGACCAGATCATGCATGAACGCTTATGATTCATATGGTTAGGCATACAGGTACCTCGCCACTCATCAATGGCGTCGTTGTCGAGGATGGTGTTAGTTATCTAAATTAGTTATATTATACACGATCATTGTAAATGCATTAACAATATATCTTTCAAAAAATATTAAATCACACACATCAATAACTAAAAACAATGTCTCTTTCACTAGGAAGAGATAATGCATTGTATGATAAGAACATTCATTGGAGAACTAATGAGATATATCTTGAAGACCATTGGAGTGGCCAACCTCATGCAGGGATTTCATATGTTCATGATCACCTTGATGACACTTAAAGACTACATTCACCTAGGGCAAACAACCCTAGAGGAGATGAAGTAAGTCTTGTACTAGGAGAGGCCTCAAGGCCTAGGACATTCTCAAAACCTAAAAAAGATAAATCAAGGAACCAATAGTTACTTCCTCTGGTCCAAGACTTACTTCATCTTCCTCTTCCTCTTCAATTTCTAGCTCTAACAAAGATGAATGTAGGAATAGAGACAAAGCTCCACTATGGGTTGAAATACGCGTACAAATCAAAACCACAGGAAAAATCAAAGACCTCTACATGAACACAGTTGAGATTGTCACAATCAGGCAAATATAAATAACAATTTTCACCACAACATGTCCAATGATAATGAACCCTTATTGGCCACTAAGATCCTAATGCATATCACAGAGGTAATTAACATACCCCATAGGCATCATAGGGAAATTCGCCTAAAAAGGCTCGAAATGAGAATATCCCTAAATTGCGAGAGGCTATAATTCTAATCCACAACATCACTTACAAGCCTTCCATGATGCTTGTGTCTTACACAACATTGAAAGTGGGTGGCAAAAGCTTAAGCTCTTCCCTATGACACTAATAGACAAAGCCAATGTGTCATATAGGTTATTGAAACCAAACTTAATCCAGTGGTGGTTCACAATGCTAGAACTCTTTCACAAGAAATACCAAACCTATGCAAGGGTGTCTAACCTAAGGAGATAAATCAAAGGATGGAGACAAGAACAACGTGAATCCTTGGACATGGTCTTAGATAGATATTATTCTCTCTTGAATAGATGCCCAAGCCATGGTTTCTCTGAGGAAGACCAACTTTTCCACATCATAGATGGGCTTTGTAATGAAACAAGGGAGATACTTGGGATGTATGCTCAAGGTCAATTATACAAGCTACGAACCCATTAGATCCGAGAGCTAATCAAGCATGTGACAAAAGAAGAAGGAGAGCTATGTAAATGAGAGAATGTGGAGAAATCTCACTAGGACCCAACTCTTCAAAAGAAGAAGGTCCACATCTATGGTAAGGAGAAAGAGGTAACTCCTAATAAGGTGATTCTGTAACAACCCTTGTCGATACAAAATTCTATCAATAAACTTGAAGTAAGGTTTAATAGGATGTAAAAGTAGATAAATGAGAAAGTTACAACTTTCGTAGAAACTTTAGAGGAGAAGGTAACACAAATCAAACTAAGTGATCAAAATAAATGGAGAAAGAAGAACCAAGAAATAGCTAGTGGTGAATCATGGTTTTCCAAGTGCTGATATCGAACCCCTGTTATCGGGTACAAGATATTAGGTTTGATGAGTCTCGATATCAAACCCCTGATATTGGACCCTCGATGTTGGGTATGCGATATCGCGGCCTGACAAGCGATATCGAATATGTGATATCATGGTTCTTATGTGAGCCTATAAATACACAATTGGGTGCATGGGAAAGTCATAGGAAGTTAGTGTTAGAGAAGAATCTTTTTGTCAGTTTTTTCCTCTCAACCCTTTCCCTAGTGCATGCCCATAGTGTGATGATTGTAATTGTATGAAACCTTTATTCGTGTGTGATGTACTTGGACACGCAAATGATCGATAATAAAGATCAAGATCACTTCATGATTGCAGCATTCACTTAATTTTAATTGTTATTTATTGCTTTCGTAATTAATATTTCTCTATCCTCATCTCCTACCCCTATTAGTAAACATGGAATGAGAACGACTTAATCACAAGCATTTAAGTGTGACTACTTGGTATCCCAATAGCGTACTTAGGACATGCACTTGGTAATCCTAGTGGTAGTACACGAGGTCCAAGATGTGTACAGATGATTAAGGGACAGATGCTCATAGCACTTAGGTAGCTTAGACTCTCTTCACCCTTTCCCTCTTAGCTTAATTAAAGTTATTTTCCATTGCCTCTAGGAGTAGCACTAGTTTAGGACCACATCATACACCTCACTCTGGACTAGACCATACGTGACAAAGCAAATACTAGTCTAGGTGGGAAGATAGTGAACTGTGATCAATGAGTAACTATCTAGATACCCCAACTAGTCTATCTGCAGAGTTTGACCGAATCGTGCATGAACGCTCATATTCATATGGTTGAGTGTAGGGGTACCTCGCCACTCATCATAGGCATCATTTCCAGGGACAGTCCTAGTTATTTAGATTAGTTATACCATACAAGATCGCTGTAACAAAGTATTAACGATATATCTTTCAAACAAAGAAATTAAATTCAATTAAGTTACACACAATTCACAACAATTTCTCTTTCACAAGACAGTGATAACGTAACATCTAGCAAGGAAATTCATTGGGGAACCAATGAAAAAGTTTGGAGTACTCAATCTTATGCAGGAGTTTTATATGTTCATAGACACCCCAACGATACTCAAGGACTTTTTTCATCCAACTCAGACACCCCTAGTGAAGATGGGACATCCTATGGAATAAGGGGGCCCGTAAGACCTAGGACATTCTCAATAGTTAACAAGGATTATCTAGGGACGATTGGAAGACCTACAAAAGTCATAACGAGTCTTCTAGTTCTTCCTATTCCTCTGCTCCTTCAACGTTAGGTCATGACATAGATGACCATCTTTTAAGGGGTCAGCGTAGAAATAAAAATCAAGCCCACGGGCAAAGTCAAAAATGCCAACATGAATAAAGACAACATCATCCCAACTCTCAAACTCATAACCTACCTAGTGATGATGAGCCCCTGCTGGCCACTAAGAGCCTAATGCATATACAAGAGGTTGTTCGAATATCCCACAGGCATCGTAAGGAAAGCTATCTACCTAGGCTTGATTTCAATAACTTTCCCAAATTTTCAGGAGGATATGATTTAGATTTGCAACATCATCTACAAGCCTTCCATGATGCCTATGTATGGAATAATATTGATAATGGGTGGCAAAAACTTAAGCTCTTTCCTACAACACTCATTGGCCAAGCAAAAGTATGGTACAGGTCCTTAAGACCAAAATCAATTCGACGTTGGCCGACAATGGTAGAACTCTTCAATGAAAGCCTTGAGGAAACAAATCCAAAAGTGGAAACAAGCACAACATGAACCCTTGGAAATGGCCTTAGAAAGATATTATGCATTGATAAATAATTTCCCAGGCCATGGATTTTCTGAGGAAAGGATAATGTACGACATCATGGATGGGCTCCATAATGAAACAAGGGAGACCCTAGGGATGTATGCCTGAGGTCAACTATACGAGCTATGAACCCACCAACTCCAAGAGCCTATTAATTGGGTAGCAAAAGAAGAAGGAGAAATGGCTAAATTGGAGAATGTTGAAAGCTCTCAATAAGACCAAAATCTTGAATTAGCAAAGGTCCATGATCATGAAGAGGAGAAATCAACTCATCTCAAAGAGGTGGAATCATCTTTGCCAATACTACAATCACTAGATGAAATTGAGGAAAAGATCAATAAGATGACGGAATGGATGCATGAAAAATGTGGAGAATATGCTAACATTATTAGAGGTAGAACCATGATGAACCAAGAAACAGGACAGAACACCACTAGACAATTGGAAAGAAGGGTTGAAGAGAATAAGGATAAGAACTCAACTGCTAATCATATGTATCAATGTAATGTTTGCCTATACGATGACCCCAAAGGTCAAAGCCTAATCTTGTTACATTTACATGAATATTGGGGAAGAATGTTACATCTAGAGTTCACACAAAAATACTGTGTTCAATCATAGTGGCAAAAATCCCAATCATGGGAAAAGCCACCCCCAAATTGGTTACACCCTTCCTATCATCTGAACCTAAGTGCTTATCAAGTCTAACATCCTATTTCCCCAACCGGGTCAACATCCTCTATCTCACCACATTATTATCATTCTCCTCAATACTATCAACCCATATCCTATCCAACACGATCACCAACTCATGTGCCTTACACTTCTCCTCACCCTTAATATTCTTATCTTTCACTTCCTTCTACATCGCCACTAATTGTACCAGAAGGTTTTGCACCACAGCACCAACCCACAAATGTTACTTGTGCTATTATGGTCAACAGCAGTGGAGGTCTTCCACAACATCAAAAGCATCCTTTCCTTAGGCATGACCAAAGAAAGAGATGGCATGGCTCTGAAACCACTGCACCCTCCAACCAAGTGCAAGTTCAACACTATGGTGCATCTTTTTCCTCGAACCCAACACCTCATGTTACCTTATCAAGGGCACCAATTAAAACTCCAACAACTATGGGGCCCAAAAAATATAGCCACATAGGGAGACATACCAATCCTTGCATACCATCTTATGATCATGCGTGCCATAGTGGGTCAACTCCTTATCAATTAACCTCATCTTCTAACTTGCCCCACTATGTCAACTTTAATACAGTGTGTGCACCCCAATTTTGGTACATTCCAACCACGACATCAAAAGACACCCAATGGTTTGGATATGACCAGGTCCCAATATTTCTGAAATGCATGGATCCAACCCTTCCATTTATTAATTCTTGCTATGATCAAAAGTTTAGTTATGGGGGATATCCTCCATTATAACAAACAGAATTAATAAATGTTTTTCCTTTTCTTTAATTTTACAATTTTTTGTTTTCCAGTTTTTCATCTTTCAATTTGTTGTTTTATCTTTTTATTTATTGTTTTGTCTTTTTATCATTTTATGAGTAATCTCATCTATGAATAAAACACTCATGTGACTCGTTGGTTGAGGTGTTGTTCTATGCTATCAAGTCTCAGGTGACTAATTACTTGGATAGCGAGCCCATCACATCCACCCAAGCATTCTATTAATAAGAGGTTCTACTCTGGGTATGATGATATTCTTAACAACATTAAAAATTAAAGTAATTTTGTGCTTATTATACCTAGAGCAAAGAAGGATGGACCAAGAGGGAATGGCTAGGGTGTGACATCAAGGGGACTTGTGGATTCTCTTTGGTGACATCTATAGGAGTTACCATGCAACCTGGATGTACTAAGTTCCTTTTAGATCTAACAAAAAATGGGAGTAAGAGTAATAAAGGCACTTAATAAAAAAATAAAACAAAAAAATCCAATGCTATTCTAGGGGGTCCCATTGGAAAGACATGCACCCATGCCTAAAGGTAGGCGGCTTTTCTAGATTACACATCAGAAAAAAGAGATGAGAAAGTGTGCCAAAGTGGCTAGAAAAAAAAATGTGGGGCAAAGAAATTCCAAATCACTCCTCCCTTGACCAAAATTCCAAGTGATCGTATGCCTTGCTATCATGATGCTCTTATGGTTGTCCATCATTAAATGAAGCAATTCAATGTCACTGATCGGAGGATGGACTTGGTCTTGATTTTGGAGCGACGAGCTAATGACACATTAATCATGCCCTACACTCAAGATTCATTGTGCCCTGGCTCAGTTACCTCATGTCCTAATCTTTGTAATCCCTTCTACAATTCACCTCATCTTGTTGTTCATATATTGGTGACTCATGTTTTGTGTCGCATAGAATTCCTACCTCATCATGGTAGTATCAACATGTGTGTGTTTTGTTGCATCAATATAGATTACATTTAACCCTTCTAGTGCCTACATACATTTTAAGGTGTGGTTACGCAAGGGCATTATAGGTTGGAATCTACTTTGGGGAGGATCCACTTGCGTCACTTTTGTAATTTGTACTTGTTGCACACCACCACATCATTTTATACCCTCCAAGAACTTCATTGCCAAATCTATTCTTTCCTTTGTCATCATTTTATCAAACATTCCTCAAAACCATTATGTGTCCTTTAATGTGTCACCTAAACAAACCAGGTCCGACATTAAACTTTTAGGGAAACTTCCTTGAAAAAATTTCTAACTCTAAAATCACACTAAGCAAAGAATTCAACAATTACTAAAGGCAAAAAGTAAAGTATGAAATAATTGAACTTCTTTCAATAACCTTACTACTAACTGATCTTTGTATGATTATAGATGGCCCCTAAAAGAGGACAACAAGGAGGACCTTCTCAAGGTGCAACTAAACACCCAGGGAGAGGTAAAAGCCAAGGAACTCATGTAGAACATGTGGAGTAGGAGGCACAATCATTCAGCATTCATCAGGGAACTCCTGTCACTACATAATCTGGCCAAGAAAAAGGTGGAGAGGTCAGGGCCCGAGCCTATGAAGAGGAACAACAACTATTTGTGACATGGCATGTCAAGGCCAATCAAGTGTTCCTGCAGCTGCTGTGTCCATGGGAAGTGCCGACTCCATCAAACATTGGAACATCAACATGGACAGCTCATAATCTTTGGATAGAAGAGAAGAAACATCAAGCACTTCTTCAATGATATCAATCTCAGAAGCCTAAAGCGCAAGACAAAGAAAAGGTACCCATGGAGGAGCCATCACCACTAGGAACCACATGAGTTCCAATAAATTTTCTAATCCTGTGTCTGTGTCCCAATTTTGTTGTGTTCAACTCTCCACTGGGGCATGAATAAGTTTCTAGTTAGTCAATAATCCCATACCTATTCACTGTGTAATCAATTAAACTTGTTCCTCACTTTCTTTGACTCGAGGACGAGTTGTTATTTATTCGTGGGGGTATGATGAATCATGGTTTGCCAAGTGCTCATATCGGACCCCTGTTATCAGGTACAAGATATCAAGTTTGATGAGTCTCGATATCAAACCCCCGATATCAAACCTTCGATATTGAGTACGCAATATCACGGCCTGACAAGCGATATCGGATATGCGATATCGTGGTTCCTGTGTGAGCCTATAAATACACAATTGGGCACATGGGAAATTCATAGGAAGCTAGTGTTAGAGTAGGATCTTTTTGTTAGTTTTTTCCTCTCAACCCTTTCCCCAATGCATGCCCACAGTGTGATGATTGTAATTGTAGGAACCTTTATTCAAGTGTGACATCCTTGGACACGCACATGATTGGCAATAAAGATTGAGATTACTTCATCATTATAGCATTCACTTAATTTTAATTGTTATTTATTGCTTTCGTAATTAATATTTCTCTACCCTCATCTCCTACCCCTGTTAGTAAACGTGAAATGAGTATGACTTAACCACGAGCATTTAAGTGTAACTACTTGGTATCCAAGTAGCATACCTAGGACATGCGCTTGGTAATCCCAGTGGTAGTACCTGAGGTCCAAGATGTGTACAGATGATTAAGGGATGAATGCTCATCACACTTGGGCTAGCTTAGACTCTCTTCACCCTTTCCCTCTTAGCTTAATTAAAGTTATTTTCCATTGCCTCTAGGAGTAGCACTAGTTTAGGACCACATCATACACCTCACTCTAGACTAAGCCATACGTGACAAAGCAAATACTAGTCCAGGTGAGAAGACAGTAAACTGTGATCAACGAGTAACTATCTAGATACCACAACTAGTCTATCTATGGAGTTTGACCAAATCATGCGTGAATGCTTGTATTCATATGGTTGAGTGTAAAAGTACCTCGCCGCTCATTAGCTAGGAACACTTATCAACTAATAGAGGCTATAAACTCAACCATAGAAGAAGATGATGGATGTGACATCTGCATATATGACCATCTAAAGGGCCATTATCTAGTCATGTTGCATCTACATGAGTATTGGGCTTTTGCATTAAGTCCCAAGTTCATATAGAAGCACATGCCCAGAAACTTACCTTTTCTACAAGGTACTTATAGATAGTCCTACAACCAATTGTACTATCCTAGGGGGACTTCTTACTAGCCTCAACACTATCATTAATCGTAATGGTGACACACACAATCATGAGAAAGGCCATCATCAAACTAACCCTACCCTTACTACCATCCAAACATGTATGGTTATTATGTCCAACAACCTGTTTTCCCAACTAGTTCTATGGCCTCTACTTCAAATCACTACTATCACTATTCAGAGTATCATCAACCCATGACATCTCCTGAAGGATCACCACCTCACACCTTGTACCTTCCATCTTATCCTCAATATTCTCATACTCCACCCCATCACATGTCACAGCCATCAACACAGGAAAATTAAGCACCATAACATCAACAAAAGAATGTCACTTGTGTTGTGAATGTGCATAGACATGATAATGCCAATAGGTTCCCACCACAATCTCAAAAACGTTCTTTCTTTAGGACTACTCCCATGTGTAAGCGTAACACTCATGGACCTACTACATCATTCAAACTAGCACAATGTCAATCAAGTGCAACGCCTTCCCTTTCACAACCAACATCCTCTAATCCTACGTAAGGGCCACCATCTATCATTACTCCAACACCTAACAGAAGTAATGAACATAGCATTATGAAGAGAAAAATGATTCCATGCATGCCTAATCATGATCAAGGGTGTAGTCATGGGATAAACATCTCCAACATTAACACAACTCATACTTTGATCCATCATACATTTAACAACCAAGTGTGTGAACAACAAACTATCTATGTCACCACCACTAAACCAAGAGACACCCAATGGCTTGAAAATGAAGGGTTAACAATGTTTTACAAATGCATGGAGCCTACTTATCTACTTATTAATTCTCATCATGGTCAAATGCTTAGTCATGGGGAAGACATTCCATCTTAACATTCAAAATTAATAGGTATTTTTCATCTTTTTTTTTACAGTTTTTTATCATTTTCTTATTTCTTGATTCAAATTTTTCCTATCTTTTTCAACTTTTTCAACATTTTTTTTCATTCCTTTGTTCAAAATCTCACTTGTGAATAAAACAATATCATGTACCCCATTCAGATGAGGTTTTCTCTATGTTGTCAACTCATGAGGGACTGATTATTTGGATAGTGAGGCCACATCATCCATCCATCCATTCCATTAATAAGAGGTTCTTACCATGTCATAATGATATTCTTTTTCATGATGAAACTAAGAATAAATTCATAATCATTATGCCTAGACAAAAAAGTGAAGAACCAAGTGGAAATGTAAAGGGTGTGACATCAAGGGAATTTGTGGAATCTCTTTGACCACTTGTATATGTTCTATCATGTTGCTAAGGTTGTAATTATATCCTTGTAGATCTAATAAAAAATGGGAGTAAAAGTAAAATAAGTGTTTCCTTACCATGTCACTAAAAAGACATGTTACTCATGCTTGAAGGTAGTCCTCTGGTAAGGTTAATACTTCCATAAGAAAAAAGAGAAGAAAAAGTGCTATGAATACACTCCTTCCTTGGACAAAAATGTAAAGTGATGTTACTCCTTGCAACAATGGTAGTCTTATGGTTATCAATAAAAGATATTAAATGATGCGATGTCATGAGAACATGGTATGAACTTTGTTTGAATCTTGGAAAGAAGGGCTCATGGTTACTTAACCATTCATAACACACAAGGATTCATTATGTGATAGGATGTGATATCGCATGGGCTGCAATATCGCGTACGCGATATTGCTATCATCACGATCCCTCATGATATCACGTACGTGATATCGCGATCATCACGATCCCTCACGATATCGGGTACACGATATCGCGTCTTCCCCTGCGATATCGCGTACGCGATATTGCGATGTGCCATCATATCTATAAATAAGAGATGACTCTCCCTTGTTTTCTCATCTAGGCCTAGACCGTAGCAAAACTCTGGTAGTTTTTCCACTCCATAGATAGATTAATTTCCATGTGCCCGCAATAGGAACTCCAAAGTAAACAGATCTTTATTCGAGCAAACATTGTACCTAAACACAAGTTTGTGTACGGAAATAAAGATGAGATTCTTGGATAAACCTTGCAGTGCATGGAATATGCTAATTAGGATTTTATTTACCGTTATTTATTATTTGTTATTTAAATGTTTTATTATTCATTAAATCTTTCTCAACCCTTCTCTCCTAGTTAAGTGCCTCAGTACAACCGCTTCGAGCACGTGCGTTACCCGTGGTGATCCCAGCAACGACTAGCGTTTGGTAACCACGGTTGCATTGGTTCAGGGTGTGTATAGTAAGTGGGAATGGATGCTAACGCTAGGTTAATTTATACTTAGTTAATTAGTTAAAGTTAGAAATTAGTCTCTTCAACCCTTCACCTTTCAACATAGGAGATAAAACCGAAAAGGACATAAAAATCATATACCTCAGACTTACTTAACCATACACTGTGACAACTATAAGCAAGTCTAGGAAGACAACGAATAATTAACCTTAAGTGTTCCATGAGGTGTGTAGGCACTTAGTCTACAGAGTTTGACCGGATCGCGCGTGTTACGCTCGTATTCGTATGGTTGAGTGTAGGGGTACCTCGCCACTCATCATTGGCACCGTTGCTAGGGACTAAGTGTTTGTGCGCTAAGTAGAACATAGGAAAT
>MNCI01010292.1:54538-182358 GCA_015680685.1 Gnetum montanum
GCTTCTTCGTGCTTTGGCACAGATTGGCATGACAGAATTATACGCTAAATATGTTGCAGAAAATTTTGACATGAGGGATTACCATCCCATAGCTTTACAATGTATGAGGGACTCAAGGTAGGAGAGCCAACATACACTGTTGAAGGGAAAAGAGGTCCTGCACGTCCTAAGTGAAATGGGAGATGGTGAACCACTTATAAATGGTTCTCTATCAAAAGATTTTCCCCCTCCTAACAATAGTGAGGAGGTGGGGTATCAGAACCTATGCTCCACGATACATAACCCTGGTTTTGATCCCCATGAACACTAACTATTCACAGAGGGAACAACAACATATAACAAGGATAGGCACTTTGATCATCATCACGATCAGGGCCGCAGTAGCAAAAGAGAAGGTAGGAAACATCGTCATGGTGATGGTTCTCCTTCTTCTTCCCCTTCTTCACATCATTCACCCTCTCCTTCCACATCTGGGCACAGCCATAGAGAGCACAATGGTGAGGATAGAGGTAGACAAAATGAGAGATCTCGACAAGAGAGTTGAGAGAGAGGACAAGGGCATGAACGAAGGGAAAGTAGGGAACAACGTAGACATCACAGGCATCATGAAAGAGATGATCATGATGAGCCCCTACTTGCAACTCGAAGTATGCTAAATATAACGGGGGCAGTGAGAATACCAACAAGGCATTTAAGAGATAGTCAGATCAAGCATTTAGACATGAACAACATCCCATGCTTTGAAGGGGGATACAACGCTAATCTGCAACATCATTTACAGACATTCCACAATGCCTACACCTTACAAAACATAGAGAACGAGTAGCAGAAACTTAAGTTGTTTCCCAGGACACTCATTAAGGAAGCAAAGAGTTGGTAGTGGTCCTTGGAACCGAAAACCATCAAGAGGTGGAGTACGATGTTAGAACTCTTCAACGATAAATATCAAACGTACTCCAGAGTGTCTAACTTGCATAAGCAGATCCAAGGATGAAAACAAGGTACTCATGAACCCTTGGATGCTACCATGTGCTGCTACTACGCATTGTTACATCATTGCCCGAGCCATGGATATGCACAGCAGGATCAACTCCGCCACATCGTAGATGAGCTAAGGCATGAGACTAGAAGAACCCTTGGGACTTATGCCCAAGGGAGATTATCAGAACTTAGATCCCATGAGATACATCGCTTGTTGGAACAAGTAGCAAAAGAAGAAGGTGAGCTACGAAAAAGAGAAAGTGCAAAAGAATTTAACCGTGATCCTTCCCTTCGGAAGAACGGAGTGAAATTTTGCGATGAAGAGGATGAGTCACCACTCGAAGAGTTGGTGAATAGAAAAACCTTGCCGATTCAAAAGCTAACAACAGAAGTATTGGCTAAGGTGGATCAATTGTGGGATTCCTTAGACTCTAGACTTGAAACTATCTTGAAAATTGTAAAAGAGTCTAAGGAGGAATGAAGTAGTGACAAGAACAAGACAAAGCAGAGAGATTCAAGCCCTGCACATAACAAGGATAAGGGAAAAATTACTATCTCCGATGAGGCTGTGGATTCGGACACAGACGATGACGGTTGATGTGAGATCTCCCACTATGACCATCCTAAGGAATGTTGTCCAATCATCTCACATCTACAAGAGTCTAAGGTGTATGCACTTAACCCAAGACTTAACCAACGATAGACACCTTGAAGGTTACCTTATCCCCAAGGTAACCCAAGGCAGTTCCACCAACCATTAACGTACTATCCAAGTGGAACTCCACCACAACCCATCGAACAACATCAACAGTGGTAACACCCACAGTCATGGGGGACGCCACTGCCGAAACAACAATACCCTTACCGGCAACCTAATCCTTATGGCTATTATGTGCAGCAGCCAACTTCTCCAAGTGACTCTATGGGTCACACAACTCCCCAACATCACTACCAAGTTTAGGAGTGCTTTAGGAGGACTCCTTCTCCTCTAGGAGATGCTCCACACACGTTCCATCCTCCAAATCCATCTGCACCTCTTCCACCGGTAGTTCCCATTACACCTCCTGCTCCAACAATGTAAGGGAAACTCCCCACTCAACCGTAGCAGCACAATGCTACGAAGGCCGTGAACATTCAACCCACTGCTAATACTAACAACCATAAAAAAAGGAGACCTTTCTTTAGAACCAAAATCCCAGACAAGCTCTCACAACAACAAGTTGTTGAGTCTAGGTACACTCCTCCACCACACAAGGCTTCGGTGCTCCCTTCTGTCTAACAACAGAGTTGCATGCATACGGTTATGTTAACGCATACCGTAACTGACTGGATCAAGGTAGGCCACCTTCCCAGGAAACTATCTGACCCTAGAAGCCCCTTAATCTATCTACAAGTCACCGGGAACAAACCACATAAGGCTCTTCTTGACTCAGGTTCTGGAGTCAATTTAATATCATGAGAAATGTATCAAGCCTGGAACCTGCCCCAACTTAAAAAGAGCAACATTCAACTAGAGCTAGCAGACTAGTCCATCACCATTCCCTTGGGATTGGTGGAGGACATTGTTACCATTGTGTGTGGGTGGTCATACCCAGCTGACTTCCTGGTGAAAGAAGTCAACAGTGAAAATGGGGACTTCCCAATTATAATGGAAAGGGCATGGCTAAGCCCAATAGATGCATGCCTTAGGATCTGCAATCTTTCCTTGGAGATATCTAGGGTAAACATATATGGAAAGATCGAGAAGAAGAAAGTTCCGTGCATCACATACAGTGACTCAGAGGGTGATGACATGGAGGAATGCTTAGCATCTCTTCCATGTAATCGGTGTGCCCAAGAAACACAAATTCAAAGGTGCCTGTATGAGCAACCACACAAGTAGTGGACACCCCATGGTTGACAGCTACTAGAAAAAGCAATCCAATATGCACAGAACAAATTGAGGAAACAACTCATGTTAACAATGAAGGCATAGACACATTAGAATATGAGCGTCGCCAACTTCCACCCCTTAATCTAAGAACATCGATGGGGGGAAGTTGGGCACTTTTACAAAATTCAAATAGATGTTCATTATTTCGAATCTCTCCCTTCCAATTCAGTCATGGGGGAGATGGCCAACTATGCTAATCATTTGGGGCCCTCAGTTCTCTTTAGTTTTTTTTTNATGGTATGAATTGTTTTCATATTGATTGCCAATGTTTGGTTTTTACCTTTAAGTCATGATGTTGATACTAAGGTATGTTTCTTTTGATATGGCAGGCAATGAGTTCACTTCATCCATTCATCCACCAGTTTCTATGGTCTTTCTCGGCTTGGAAATGTACAGTCCCTTCTAAATAAGAACTCTAACAAATTGGTGACTGGGCATTTCTCAAACTAAGGAAGGACTCAAGGATTGAAAAGGGTGTGACTTCAAGGGAACTTGATGCTTTTGTGTTGGCCATTCTCTTGGGTGCTTGGATGTTTTCTTCTTGAGTTTTCTTACTGTTTCGACGTTACCTAATTATCAGAAGCTAAGCAAATAAAAATAAGAAGTCTCTGCATGGTGTGGTTCCCACGCATAAAAACACAAAACACAAAAACAAAAAAAAAGTGAGAATTCAAAGCACACCCCTTAGACAAAATAATCCCTTGGGCTACAAGCATTGGTTATGGAACCCAAAATGTTCCCTCTAACTAAGGCCCTTCTCGCTTCACATTCTCTCCTCATTTGTTTCATCGAAATAGTGGTGGCTCTTGGGGGAGGCATTCTTGTTATTCAAGAGGATGGATTGGCTAAATGCATTGATGTGAAGCCACTAGATATGGTTGGTTTGAGGCCAGATTTGGAATGAGATTTGCCAAGTCACATTAATCATGAAACACGCAAGGGGTTGTACACCACCTTGTTCTTGAGACTCCATTCCATTCTATTCTCTCCATCCTTCTCTCCATTATTCACCTAATTGTCGATTGTATCATTAGTGTATATTTTGGTAGATACATTGTTTTCTTTTTGGTAAATTCTTGCGGTTAAGACTTTAACTCTTGTTCCAAATGACATTCCCAGAGCCTATGGACTCTTTGAATGTGGGTTTGTTAGGGCATTAAGAGCATGAGCCTACTTTGGGGAGGACCCACTGACATTCCTATTTGGTGCACCAGTTAACTTCTTTCCCTTAACATTTTTGCAATTAATTTTATTTTGTTCATTTCCATCTTGACATCCATTTCATCAATGCTATAGTTGTCTCTTTTTATCTATCTTTCGTATTCCTTTTCTTTCTCCATTCCAACGCTACCGAAGGTTCGCGATTAGTCATGGGGGTACAGGGCCCGATTTTTTCGATTTTCTCCTAGCCTCGATTTTTTCGATTTTTTCCTAACCCCTACACCTTCGGTAGCAAGGTATCAATTACATGATGATTCAATCACCCTTACTAATATAAGATTGTGTTGTGTGTGCAAATGGTAATCATGCAACAATGAAGGGGATCTGGAAGGAACACTTGGAATGGAGCAGTGCTGGAAGCAGCTATGTAAGGAGCAAGATCGATGGTGCGCTTACCGATGAACAACGAAAGGCACAATCTTGGCATTGGCAGCAGCAACACTTCTTGCTCTCTCTCTTTCTCAGCTACCAAATGAGGCCTGATGTCAATGTAATAAGGTGTTCACTCTTGTTGTCATGAACACTAGTTTTTTTGTGTCTTGTAATGATGATCCATTCACATGTCATCCCATTAGTTCNCATGAGGGTATGATGGGATGCGATATCGCATCTTCCCCTGCGATATCGCGTACGCGATATCGCGGTGCGCCGTCATATCTATAAATAAGAGGCGGCTCTTTCTTGTTTCCTCATCTAGGCCTAGACCATAGAGAAACTCTGACAGTTTTTCCACTCCAGAGATAGATTAATTTCTATGTGCCTGCAGTAGGAACTCCAGAGTGAGCGAATCTTTATTTGAGCAAACATTGTACTTGAACACAAGTTTGTGTATGGCAATAAAGACAAGCTTCTTGGATAAACCTTGCAGTGCATGGAATAGGCTAATTAGGATTTTATTTACCGGTATTTATTATCTGTTATTTAAATGTTTTATTAGTCATTAAATCTTTCTCAACCCTTCTCTCCTAGTTAAGTGCCTCAGTACGACTGCTTCGAGCACATGCGTTACACGTGGTGATCCCAGCAACGACTAGCGTTTGGTAACCACGGTTGCATTGGTTCAAGGTGTGTATGGTAAGTGCGAACAGATGCTGACGCTAGGTTAATTTAGACTTAGTTAATTAGTTAAAGTTAGAAATTAGTCTCTTCAACCCTTCACCTTTCAGCATAGGAGATAAAATCGAAAAAGACATAAAAATCATATACCTCATACTTACTTAACCATACACCGTAACAACTACAAGTAAGTCTGGGAAGACAACGAATAATTAACCTTAAGTGTTCCATGAGGCGTGTAGGCACTTAGTCTACGGAGTTCGACCGGATTGCGCGTGTTATGCTCGTATTCATATGGTTGAGTGGGGTACCTCACCACTCATCATTATGCCTATGGTAAGAAACCTCACATCCCAATTTTTACACTCCTTTCTGATGGGACGCGATATCGCATGGGCCACGATATCGCATCCCCCGCAATATCGCGTACGCAATATCGCAGTGCGTCGCTAAATCTATAAATAAGAGGCAGCTCTCCCTTGTTTCTCAATCTAGATCTAGACCGTAGCCAAACTCTTGTAGTTTTTCCATTCCATAGTTAAAGTAATTTCCATGTGCCCGCAGTAGGAGTCCCAAAGTGAACGGATCTTTATTCAAGCAAATATTGTACCTGAGCACAAGTTTGTGTACGGAAATAAAGATGAAATTTTTGGATAAACCTTGCAGTGCATGGACTAAGCTAAATAGGAATTTAATTATTGTTATTTATTGTTCATCATTTAAATGCTTTATTAGTTAATTAAATCTCTCTCAACCCTTCTCTCCTAGTTAAGTGCATTCAATACGACCACTTCGAGCACATGTGTTACGCTTGGTAATCCGAGTAACGAATAGCATTTGGTAATCCTAGAAGGTTCCATTGGCTCAGGGTGTAAATGGTAAGTGGGAACAGATACTAATGCTAGGCATTAGAACTTAGTTAGTTAAATTTAGTTACTTAGTCTCTTCACCCTTCCTCTCATTAGCATAGGCGATAAAACATAAAAGATATAAAAATCACATACCTCAGACTTACTTAATCATACAACCGTGACAAATACAAGTAAGTCTGGGAAGACAACGAACGATTAACCTTAAGTGTTCCATAAGGTGTGTAGGCACTTAGTCTGTGGAGTTCAACCGGATCGTGCGTGTAATGCTCGTATTCATATGGTTGAGTGTAGGGATACCTCGCCACTCATCACTTTCTAAAATCCATCTCATCTCACTATCTG
The DNA here is from genome assembly GCA_015680685.1 of Gnetum montanum. NCBI lineage: Eukaryota > Viridiplantae > Streptophyta > Gnetopsida > Gnetales > Gnetaceae > Gnetum > Gnetum montanum. The sequence continues at coordinate 60,944 of MNCI01010292.1, forward strand.
TATGATCCTAACTTGCAGTTTTGTGTAATATAGAGTTATTTTTTCAAATTAGTGGTTTTTACATGTGTGTTTTGTTCAATAGGTATGTGTTGCATTCAACCCCTTTGGTGCCTACAAACATTTTTAGGTGTGGTTATACAAGGGCATTAAGGACTAAAGCCTACTTTGGAGAGGACCCACTTGTATAACTATTGTGACTTGTACATGTTTAACACAACCACATCATCTTGAACCTTCCAACTACATAACTATTAAATTCAATACTTTCCCTTATCATATAACTGATCCATTCTATATCATGGATCTAATATCCCTTTTCTTGCATCTTCCAAAGCTTTTAATGCTAGCGAATTTATCTTCTAACACTTTCGGTACCTCAATATGATTTTTCACTTACCCCAAAACTGTGGATTTTACATGAAACCTTTCAACCAATCACAAAGCTTCATTTTCCATGCTAAATATCCTCATTAAATGCATTTCCAAGCACCTCGATATCAACTACCCAATATTGGGTGGGACTTGATGTCGGATACCTGATATTAGGTCTATAAAAGAGTATAAATAGGATCCCCGCGATGTTCAACAAATTCATTATCATCACTTGAAGCTAGGAGAGTTTTTGCATTTTTCTCTCTCAACTTAGAGCTCTGCACAACCAACTTCTACACACAATATCTTGCTCCATATAATTCCATTTTTCATGGTTTTTAAACCTAGTTGAACCTAGAGTGTTCAATTTAGTTAGGGGAGGGAGCTTACATGGAAAACTTGCACTAATTTTTTAAAATTTGCTATCACCCAGAAGGTATTATAAGGGTAAGAACGTTAAAAACTTTAAGTATTTTAATGAACAATCAATCGTATGAATGCTAAAACCCTTAATTTTCTCACCCAATGAATCATAAACATCATTATAAGCCATACATAAGGAAAAAGAAGCAAATTAAGAAGGGACATAAAAGAAATTAATACTTTTTTGGGATTTTTCTACAAAAATTTTAACTCTATAATCAAATGAGCTAAAGAACTTAATAGAACTAAGGTCATGAGTAAGGTATAACCCTCTTACCGATAAATGACAATACCTTAGTAACATCAACCCTTGATTGATTGTAGATGGCCCCAAAAAGAGGAGGATAAGAAGGACCTTCGCAAGGTGCAAGCAAATGCCCAAGAGGTGGCAGAGGCTAACTAGGAGAACAAGGCCCACCAATAAAGCATGAAGAACATAAGGCCCAATCATTCAGCATTCACCAAGAGGCTCTTGCTATAGGGTAATCAGTCCAAAGAGAGGCTACAAAACCATAGGCTCCAGTGTAAGGACAATGCCTCACGTTGTCCCAGGAATGCCTCGAAGCCATCCAAAAGAAATCCATGTTGACCATAATCATCATGGAAATGAACTTTGGACTATTCATGGCATTTGCCCCTAAGGTAGTTAGAACTCAACTTCAAGCATCGCCTCTATGGCACATTCTCTTTGAAAGTGGGGCATGGTACCTTGATGAGACATCCTAGCATAATAAGGAAGAGGGCACCATAGTCAACATCGACATAGTCACTATCTCTTTTTCTATTAAGATAATTGCAGAGGCTCTAAACCTACCAAATGTGAGAGCCAAGGTCTGATGTAGAAACCAGGAAGTTGTGGTTGAAGCAAGCATATAACAAAGATAATAAACATACAGCGAGTTGACTTTGGAAGAGATGACTTATTTTAAGATCGACACCTACTATCTCTTCCCAACTAAAGGGCTCAATAAAATATTAACTTATGTGGCCAAAGGAAGTGCAATCTTGATGCGAAAATACAATGTCAATCTTGCCCAGTTGTACTTCATGGAAATTCAATGCAGTTTAAAGAAAGAAAGGTAGGGAATTTGACACTCCCATTCCCTTGCCTAAATAGAAAGCTCTACAAGTAATCTGAAATCATGGGGTACACCAATGACATCCCCAAAAGGGCTTAGAATGCTTCTTTTGCTAAATTGCTCAAACTAGCAGCACCAAGGAAAGACCTTGGTGAGGAACAAGAGCAAGAACTAGAGAAGGAGCCAAAACAAGAACTTGAAAGGAAGCTTGAGCAAGAACTAGTGCAACAACAAGACACAAGTTCCACCACCACTGCCGCAAGATTATAGGTTTGCAATGAGCCATCTGTAGAGAATAGCTGAAACTCTCAATTAGGGAAGCATGGGTGAATCAAACCTCTTTTGAGTCATTATTGATGCTATGTGGCTTATAATCTTTGTTGATCCATCAAGGGAGCATATTTCTTTACAATCATAAGGAGAAACCCAATGCTCATAATAGATCTCTAGAAACACCACATCTTTTCAAGCAATGCTCAAAATAGGAGAAGGTGCTATCATTATGGTTATGCAGCACTGAGATGTAGCAAGCATAGCAGAAGTTATCATTGATCACATTAAAAAGTATTTTAATGTACCTATTGTGCCCTCAGTGGACTTGGATGGAGCCAAAGATGCACAAATGCTAGCTGGGACTTTAATAACTCTTGTAGTCCATGAAAATGTGCTTGAAAGATTGTTGTCGACTGGACAAGTGATGATAACTCTTTTTGACATCCCTAGTGATGTCATTGCAATACAATTTGACCTCATTTCCATAGAAGAAAAACTAATCATGGCATAGACCAAGGCGGAGCATGTGGAAATAGAAGTGCACAGACTACAACAAGAGCTTCTCACCCTGAGGGATGAAAGATGAGACCCTTCCCAACTCTTTGTGCCTAACCAATTAGAACAATTTCAAACACAACACTTGGGTTGATTAATTGAATAGAATAGAGCAGCTAAACAAGAAAAGGAGAAAGCAGTCTAGAATGCCTTAGCTACCAAAGCTCAAGCATATTCACATAAGAAGGCATTAACCGCTGCACAAGAGGAGAATAAGTAGCTTGCTACCAATAATGCAAGGTTAACCACTGTAGAAAAATATCTTGGAAGAAAGTATCCACCAGTTGAGAGAACAATTGGTGAGGGTCAACCAAGACATAAGTAGATTGACTAGAGAAAATTGAACCCTCTCAATGGAGAAGATCCACACAATACGTCAAAAATTTACAATTGAAGTAAGTGCGTGGAAAAATGAGGCTAAGAAACATGAAAAGATGAAGGAGTACTTCTAGGACCAAATTGGCATGTACAAATAAATTAATGAAAAAGAAATCTAGATGGCAAAGGCCTTCATCAGTACCATGTTAGTGCAAAACCCTGATTGACAACCCATCTTGGATAACTATGCCTTGGCCCACCAAGCACAATTAAAGGATAAGGACCTGCAAATTGAAGATTTGAAATAGTACATAACATTGGCTAACCTTTGTTACACCAACCTTGCCATGTTAACAACAGGTTAACCTAGAAACAAGCTAGAACATCAAGTAGCAGCCACCTATGCATTATATGAAAAAGAGTTTACAGATAGGAAAAGTGCTCTACAAAAACTCCATGTGGCAAACTTGAAATTGGAAGCAATTAAGGCTCACTACCATGGACAAAGAGATGTAGCCTCAAACCTAGCCAAGAGATTGACAGATCATCATGAATTGAAAGAAAAGGCTAGGGCCTTTGAGGAGAAATGACAGCAGTTTGCAACATGATATGTGAAAGTAAATAAAATGTTCCTATAGTTGTCGTGTCCATGGGATGTGCTAGTTTCAACACACATTGGCTCATTAGCCTGGATGGTACATGACCTAAGAATGAAGGAGGAAAAGTTGCAGGTGCTCCTGAGTCGCTATAAATTTCAAAAGCTTGACGACAAGGGGAAGCGGCCCATGGAAGAGCCACCACCTCCAAGAAGTACATGAGTTCCCCTAGTTTTGTTGTTTTGTTGTTTTGTCATGATATGTCCATTTTGTGTAAAACACCACTGTGACATGGAAGAGTCAATTTGTGTGTCTAGTTAAGTCAGTCAATAATCCCATACCTTCCTAATATTTTGTAAAGGACTTGTTTCTCATTTTGTTTAACTCAAGGATGAGTTTTCATTCAATCGTGGGGGTATGATGAGTCATGTTTTGCAAGGCTCTCATATTGGATATCCGATATTAGAGTCACAATGTCAGTATCTAATATCGGGGCACAACCTTCAATGTCGAGGATCCATTCCCATCCCTTCTGTGCAAGCCTATAAGTATCACACGGGTGCATAGTTGGGATATAGAAAAAATAAAATAGATTCATGGATTTTTGATTTCAAGTTTTGTTAATTCCCAGTGCATGCCTGCGGTGTGATGTTAAGTGATTGTACGACATCCTTGTTCGAGTGTGATGTACTTGGACACGTTACATGTTCAGAAATAAAGATCAAGATTACTTCCATCATTGCAACATCCACTTAGCTTTATTATTGCTTTTAATTACCTTAAATTACTTAAATGTTTACTATTTTCCTTGGTGTTTTCATTTATTACTCTTTATTATTCGTGTCATTAAGTGGATGAGTACGAATAATCGCAAGCACTTAAGTGTAATTACTTAGTAGCCCAATAGTGTGTCATTTGGTACGCCCAGTGACGTATGCTTGGTAATCCCAGCGGTAGTTACACGAAGTCCAAGGTGTGTATGGATGAATACTCATCGCATGGAGGCTAGTTTAGACTTTACTTTCCATTGTTAATTAGGTTAAACAGTCAATTTCTTTATTATCATTAGGAGTAGCTTAAGGTCAAACAACATCAACTATCTTGTGTTTCACTTTGGACTAAGCCATATGTGACAAAACTACCACTAGTCCAAGTGGGAAGATAGTGAACTACGATCAAGACATAACGATCTAGACACCACAACTAGTCCCATCCACGGAATTTGACCAGATTGTGCATGAATGCTTATGATTCGTATGGTTGGGCGTAGGGGTACCTCGCTGCTCATCAATAAGGCATAGTTCACTTGGTTACAAAAGATAGCTTGTGGTTACAAGAGTTATAGCTATGATTCCAAGTGCTAGGTTTGCCACTTCAGTTTTTGTAAAAATATACATTGACAGGCTATAAGATCACATAGGCAATCAACTATAGGAAAATCATTATTTATTTACAAGATTAGTTTGGATAATTTTACTTTATGGGTCCATTGATTTTTTAGGGATAACATGTTGCAAGCAGTACAATGTTTTCGTGACACCTTTGCATGGATGCAATGTCTCGTCCTTATTATGCTATGCTTTGCCTTACCCACGCTGAGGTTTACCCATGTTGAGGTTGTAGACTAGGCATGCATAAACCTATAAAGTGCTTTGCCTTATTGATGCTATGGTAGTCGACTTTGCTAACATAAACTTGTAAACTAAAATTGTTCTAGTTAAAGTCAAGGGTAGAGGAAAGTTGAAAACTAATATATTTCTTAAAACAATATTTATTCTTAAGATATATAATCAAATTAAAACTTTATAGCTCAACATTATCCAACAAAATTTATTCCATAACATAAATCTACGTATGATACCAAAAATTTTACAGCTAAGTTAGCACCTCAATTAATCATTTTTCATAAATAAAAGGAAAAAAAATTGAAAAGCACTGTATAAATTTACTTGACAATATCTGCAGTGAATTGAAACCAGGACGTGCATGAACAAACGGCATGCGAAGAACATGTACCGTGGATGGTGAACCTGGCGTGTAATGTAGCTCACATCCACACCACGATGCAGGGGATGCACCAGGGGCCATGAATGCTGATTCATAAAAATACATTAACACACACTCCAACTCACGCTACAGTGAATATTGCAAAGAATAAGATGTGTCGTATACCGACAAATCCCACGGCGGTCCGTCAAATCCTGAATCGCGCATGTGTCCTTCCAACAGTAATAATAAAGCGAGCTGGCCAGACCAGACCAGACCAGACCCACTATTCACGAGTCATCCCTTTCATTCCATCACAAAAATCGTTTGCAAGATCGGTCGTCTCAACAAGTTTGTCCATTGCATACTTCTGGAAAAATGTTTATCGAGTTATGCCAAGTGAGTTGCCTGTTGCAAATTAAACGGAGTTGGCCGAGGGTGCATGGTGAGCTTGATGACAATAGGGGCTATTATTTAGAATGATGATTTCAAGTTTGGTTGCTCAAAAAGACGTTAGGCTTTTTGCTTATCCATTGATCCTTTGAGAACTTGTCAAATTGGTTGCTCAAAAAGAGGTTAGGTTTTTTGCTTATCCATTGTTCTCAAATTGGTTGCTCAAAAAGAGGTTAGGTTTTTTGCTTATCCATTGTTCTCAAATTGGTTGCTCAAAAAGAGGTTAGGTTTTTTGCTTATCCATTGATCTTTTGAGAACTTGTCTTGATGGAATAAGTATTGAGCCTATAGCTCTAGGGTGATGACCCTAGGCTGAGGCCATCTACCTAGCCTTTGCCCCTCGAACTTGGGGTGATGACATTAGACTAAGGCCATGTACTCAACCATTGCACCTCCAACTCGAGATGATAACACTAGGGTGATGCAACCTACCCATCCATTGCAAAATGAGCATTGAGCCTGTCTTGGGGGTGATGACCCTAGGTCACGACCTTTGTGAGATGAGCATTGAGCCTCTATCTCTAAATGATGAGTCTAGGCTATGGCTACCTACTTGACATTCTAGTACGAGGATTGAGCCTTGAACCTCCATCTTTGAGGTGATGACCCTAGGCTAAGGCTACCTATGTGATGTTCCTGACTAAGCATTAAGCCTTCGAATGATGACCCTAACCCTAGGCTAAGGCCACCTACCCACCTCCAAACTTTGGATGATGACCCTAAGCCAAGGTCACTTACTTGGCCTTTGCGAGATGAGTATTGAGCCTTCGTTCCCTCAGGGTGATGACACTAGGCTAAGCCTTTGTAACGTGAGCATTGATGACACTAGGCTAAGCCTTTGTAACGTGAGCATTGAACCTGAAGCCTCAAGCCTCCATCTCCAAGATGATGACTTTAAACTAAGGCTACATATGCAATGTTTTGAAATGAGTATTAAACCTTCTAATGATAATCCTGACCGATCCCTAGGTCGAGGCCACTCTCCATAATTTCCCTCCAACAACAACGGAGTAAAAGCAAAACGGGCAAGGCAAGCCAAGTTGCACGCCTTGGAATGTTTTCAAAGGTTCATCAACCATTCCATTCCCTTCAATTGGATTTCAATTCCAATTGAATTCAAATGCCGAATGATGATCCGATTCGCGACAAACTGTACTTTGGCCAACTGATATTGTTCCTTGCAAATATTCACTGATCGAAAAGCGAACTCCACGCGCAAATCAGAATCCCAACAAACCGTGGTCTCACTTATCCGGCCGGTCTCTTTCCCACCCTGAAACTTGACGCTACTCTTCTCACTTTTTCCTGTCCTTGTTTGTAACACAATCATAATGCCAGATCTTTTGCATGGATTCGATGCCGGTCGGGACCCCTGTTCACCGAATATTTTTTTTTTTTTTTTCCGGGTGCGCCCACATGCATGCATGATGATCATGACCATCAAAAAGATGATGATGGCGAAGAATTGATGACGATAAGCGTAACCAGATATTATGCTTTGCCGTGTCTCCACGCGGTGCCACGTTGACATGGCAGGTGCTTAGGTGGCCGTGATGGCGAGATGACGATGCATGCCGACGCGCTGTCACGTGGAACCGTGTGGCCGCCACCTGGACACAGGGTGGCCCACCTTGATCTCGTGAGATAAAGGAGTCGCCTGGAATAAGCCAGGTGGGACAGTCGCACGTGGATTCGTTTACTGCCCCTCCCACTAGCAGTAGTAGTAGAAGACTGACTGCTCGCCAACATCTTTGCTTACTGTGGACTGTTGCTGTCTGGGCTCATTTTGCGTTGGGTCCTGGAATTTCAATTTTTAATGGCCTGTCATGATATTTTTTTTCCAAATGTCCCTACAAAAAATCGCACCATGGTTCCTTGGACGTTCTTCTGAGAGATTAAAAATTCTTTCGCATGAATAAAAGATTAAGTCAAACGGAATTTAAAAAATCAATCATTTGAAGCCATGGTAAGGCCGTTGTTTATATTAAGTCGTGAACTTAGGCATAGCCACCGGAGGCCGTTGTTTATATTAAGTCGTGAACTTGGGCATAGCCACCGGAAAAGATGCTAGGCTTTGAATGAGCATAAAGCATCTAAATGATGAGCTATTTTTCTTCATTTCATTTCCATCCATGATTCCATTGGAATAACAGTTCTAACTCTTTATAGACTTTTTATCTTGCTTTATACCATTTGTCCTACTAGGAAAAGTGTCCGTGCATGCAAAACAATAATGGGAATTATACTAATTTTAAATAGCTCATTTTAAATTATTTTTAAAATTAAAAATAAAATTCCATACTAATAAATTACATCAATGATGGTTTCAACTTTCTTCAATTGAGACATTGAAAGTGTTCAACAAATCTTTTGTGATTTCTTGAATGTAATAAAAATTTCCAATTTCCAATTTCCATTAAACTTTTGTTGAGATAAGGACACTCAAGGTTGGTAGCAAAACCCCTACTTGCACATCAAGGTATAGTACAGGCAACTCATAATAATAATGTCCCAACATAAAGCTACTCCACTACAAGCTACTCCACTATTTTCACACATGTAAGCAAAGACAACTATACACATGTCCCAGCATAAAGCTACTCCACTATTTTCACACATGTAAGCAAAGACAACTATACGTTTGTTAATCTTTAATGACGGTTGGTTGATCGAATAAACAAATCATTATTGCATGAAGCTTTAGTGGAACTTAAGACTTGTATAACTCAATGTAAGCCACTAGAATCAAACTCATGACATACAATTCCCAAATCAAAAATCTTACCACTAAGCTAACACCTTGCTATTATATATAATATTAAAATTTAATTTAATATACCTTCATATTCTACTTAAATTCTATATGATCAACTAGTTCCAATTTTATATGATCAACTAGTTCCAATTTTAAGCCATCCTTTAAAATGAGGGTAATGTATTTGTTTCTTCTTTCTTCGTATAGCTTCTCAAGCCTAAGAAGTTGAAAAGATCCGCCTGAAATCCAGACACAAATAACAAAGAACTTTTAAAAAATGGCACAAAACAGAGAAATTGAAAAATTAAACTCAAGTAAAATATGTCCAAATCTTCAAAAAAAGCAAACGCAAAATTGCAACCCTGGCGTTTGCTGTGCTTTGGCAACTTTGTAATAATGGAAGGACGTGACGTGACCTGAGATGACCGCGACGCTTCCTCGACCGGTCAACTTGCCTTGCATATTCGCTTTTATCTAGCCACCTGGTGATCCAAGTTTCGAACCCAGCCAACCGCACCAGGAGAAGAAGGAAGAGAAAAGTGGATCCGCTGTCACGTCGCCAAATTTCGGAGGACGATTTGTCCCACCGCGCCTGGCTCGAGGTCCAGTCCTGGCATTCAGGCAAATATATTAAAGTGCATGAATAAACCTAAAATACCAAAGTAAAGTACATGGATGGTTTTTGATTTATATGCGTTGAATGGCCCCATCGGATCCGCAAGATGTCTCTTCATTCCTTGGGCAATGGACGACTGTTTGATTATCGCGTATTCTGATTCTCGATCGCTTAAAACATCATCATATACAGAGATGCGTTCCAATGATATTTTACGAGAGTCGCTGAGCTTCCAGAGAGCGTTGGAAACCTGGACGTTGGAATGGATTCTACTTTTTTAGTTACTCATCTGAATTTTTCTTTATTCTCTTTGTTGGTTTTTATAATTGTGGCGACTGTATTTTGTCGGCAGATATATCCATGGCAGTAAAATAAATAAATAAATGGAAATATGATAATGATTTTTTTGGTAAAATAATAAATAGTGCAGATGGTAAAGTGGGTGTACCAGAACAGGTGATACTTTGACGCAGCGTCTTTGAGATGATTGGGTGAGGACGTTTATCATGCATGGAACAAATACTGCTTGAAGGCAACAGGCTACCCAATCAATACTACAATTTGGTTGGCTGGCTTGTGAAAGTGAAATTAGGGGAGCTTTTGATGTAGCTTTTCACCAAATTTGATCAGTGAACTTTGTTTGTGGTGGGTGCTAGGGAATCCCCTTTGTGGTGGGCCATCCTTATAGTGTCATGTTTACCTTCTTGTGATTGGCAGGGAATGTGCTGCCAGTCTTGAGATTATATATAATTGCATTGAGTTGTAAACTTCTATAAATTTTGGGGTGCACCTATGTTTCACTTATTATCATAGTTAGTGGATGAGCAAAAGCCTAAACTCCTTTCCAATGGCTGCACATAGGCTCAAACCTACATATTTCATATGCAAGAATTGGGCACCTTATCATTACTCTAAATGATGGTCCCTTTAACAACCTTGTAAATTTCACATATTATCTTGGGGTGGGTTTAGGTTTTCACTTAGGAAAATGTCCATTCTCTTTATTGCAACATTAATTTGCTTATTGTTTCACAAGGATCTACAAAGAAGAGGTTGCCAACTTGAGTCACACTCACAACATTGTTATATTCCTTTGTAATTTTATTCAAGTATTTTGTTAGCTATATGTTTTGGGGTGTACTTGTAGTCAATTTATTTTGGGTTCCAACACCTCCAACCCTCCATACCCACAACATTAGATATTAATTTTTGTTTTAAGAGAATTGTGAATGTTTCTAAAATGAGCAAATGGGGATAATATAAATTTGTTAGGAGCTCATAATTGAGTACTAATTTTGGGATCGTAGAATTAACTTTCAAAAATGAGCATAATCTAGAAAGAAAAGTAGTAACTAGGACTATTTTATCTAGTAACCAAATGTAAGGTAAACTATATTTTCTTATGTTCAAAACTCAAGATTTGTTGTTAATATTTCTAGGATAAGTTCACCTTTATCTCTTATCCATTACATTATATGTTTTACTCTTAAGATCACTTACTAGGATCAATCATGTAACTCAGCTAAGGTACATGTCATTGATGTTTGCATGTAATTGAAAATAAGTATAACACCAATATAATTCTTGACTATGTATAGTAAATGGTCTTAAAATAGTTCATGTGACTTGTAAAGATACTTCATGAGTATAGCAAATAAGGAATGTTATTCCCTCATGCAATAATGCATGGAGAGGTACATCAACTTATTGTCCAACATTAATGCATACAAAATGAGTTTCCTTAAAAAGGCTATAATGATGAGTAAAGATGGTAAAGAAAGAGAATTATTAATCTCTATTGTTCCTTCGAACAATAATGCATGGAAAATTACATCAACTTAGCTGGCCCTAGCAATAATGCATGCCACACAAAAGCTTACTACAAGGAAGACCCATCCACATGATATGTTTTCACGTGCCGGATTATCTTCAATGGCTAAACCAAGGTAAATTCATGCATGCAAAACTTTTACGAGGAGTGAAGTACCTTGGTCGGTCTCTCTCCGTATTCCTTTTAAACCATAATACTATCTACGCTAGGAGTGTGCTACCATATTAACTCTCCATATTTACTTTTATGTCATATGCCTATCTCCATGAAGAATGTCCGGGTATTAATTATGGTATTCCTGTCATGAAAAGTCCTGCGAGAAATACCTTTTCCTCCTCCCTCGGACACATGCCTTTATATTTTTACAAGATTAGACCTTCTCTGGAAATGAGTACGAACTAGCCTGTTTCCTGAAGACCAAAAAGTTATGGTCTGCTCTACTTTGTGGATGATGTGGTTTGTCAATTATGGTGCGAAAATCGAGTGCAGTGTAAAGGCTAAATGAAAAAAAAAGGTGACAAGAGAATCCGTTTACGTTATCAGCCACGTTTTGAAGGCCCGTGGAGGACGATTTCAGGCTGCATCAGAAGGAACCTGCACTGTAAGAGATGCAATTTGCAATTGGATGGGTACAGCTGCATGCATCTTCAGAAGGAAGATGCAATTTGCATGTGCATGTATATTTTGAGACCTTAACTTTACAACTCAATGTTACGTATTTGAATTAACACTATTATTTAGAGTTTGAATTTCTAAATCAATTGCTTCCTACATTATTTTCCACTTGAATAAATCAATAGTCCTACCACTAAGCTAAACTAACATCACATTGTTAGCACATCCACTTGAGTTACCCATTTGAATTGACCGGATAACTTAGATTCAAACCTAGATTCCACTTGAATTGACCCTATACACTATAGAGTTTTAGAGTTCAAACTTGAATGAACCTCATAACTTAGAGTTTCCAAATAAACAATGTTATCACTAAGCTAATAACGTATTGTTGGCACATCCACTTGAGTTACCACTAGAAGTGATCATATAACCTAGATTCTAGAACTTAGAGTTCCTAAAGTTTTCAATCAAGTGTCTTACCACTAAGCTAACAACACATTGTTGGCATATCCACTTGAGTTCAAGCTTGGGAGTAAAAAGAGAGTTTCCAAATCACCAATCTTACCACTAATCTAATAATACATTATTGGCACATCCACTTGAGTTCAAGCTTAGGTATAACAACTTGAAAACAGTTTAGCATCCACACTCTAAACATGTCTTTAAAGTAATAAGACTTGAATTTGAGATTGAGGATAGTAACTCAAAAAAAAAGTTAGCATTAACGCTTTGAGTGATAACCCTTGGGTTAAAGTTCAAATTCTACCCAAGGAGAGAGAGCTTGAACTTACAAGTAGCCATTTGAAAAAGAGGTTACCATTGACCCAACTTAAAGTTAGAAATCCACAAGTACATTGGGTTAAAATTAAACAGATTACACATGGTGATTTTGATGAGATGAAGTAATTAAATGTCATGGGACAGATGAAGATGGTGAGGGGGGCATGCCATGGCATGGTAGATCAAAGCAAACAAGGTAACTATCGAAGCAGCAGTCCATGGGAGAATGACATAATCAAGTGGAGCCATGCTACCCACTGCATGGGGGTCAAAACAAACCAGATGGGGAGTGGGGGTGTTTATGGGGAGGCCACACTGTACACTTCTCTCTCGCCACAGTCGCAACAGGGAACAAGTGGGTGAACACCGGCGCCCACGTGAGCGGACCCACAGAGCCAATTCCAGGGCACCGCGGCCGCCTATAAATCTCGCAGCAACTTTGCCGCAAACATCAACACACCGCAAACCTTAGCAGCATGCTCAGGCTTTGGGCTTGCATGCTTGGCTACCTCCATTTCCAAGAAAGCGAAGGTTCTGTGACTGTTGAGGAGGAGGCTTAGTTCATGTTGAGAGTCTACTTTCTAATTCTCTCTGTGACAGATCCAGGAGTCCAGGGTGATGCTGTTATGATTGCCGAGGCCTGGTCCATGTTGAGTCCATTCTTGTGCTGATTCAGGGCTCAAGGGTGGTGCTAAGATTACTAAAGGTAGTCCATCTGAAGTTCTTGGTAATTTGGGGTTCAAAGGTGGTGCGTCTTGAGTCTGCTCCATCCTGAGTCCACTCTCTCTTCTGATTTGGGGCTCAAAGGAGAGAGTGCTGTGATTACTGAGGTGTAGTCGTCTTGAAATCCTTGTGGGGTGGTGCTGTAGCAGCATTTACGAAGCCAGCCATGGCATCCATGCCCGACGACTACTGGTGGGTGCTCGGCCTGCCCGTGACGGCGGCCGCCTGGCACTCCAATCCTGCGGCGGTGCTTCTCGCGGTCGCCGCGGCGTCCGCGGCACTGGTTCTGCTCGGCCGCTGGCGGTCTCGCGGCGGCTCCGCGTGGAGCCGGCACGGCGGAGGCGGCGGCCACTCGGCGGCTCCGCCGGGCCCCAGCGGTTGGCCGCTGCTGGGAATGCTGCCGCTCATGTCGGGAGGACTGGCGCACGTGCGGCTGGCTCGGCTGGCGCGGCGCTACGACGGCGCGGAGCGGCTGATGGGGCTGAGCCTGGGCGCCACGCCGGTGGCCATCAGCAGCCACCCGGAGGTGGCCCGCGAGCTGCTCAACCACGCGGCGCTGGCGGACCGGCCCCTGAAGGAGAGCGCGCGCGAGCTCATGTTCCACCGCGCGCTCGGCTTCGCCCCCTACGGCGACCACTGGCGCCGCCTGCGCCGGCTGTGCTCGACCCATCTCTTCTGCCCGCGCCGCATCGCCGCCTTCCGCGGACACCGCGACGCCATCGCCGAGCGCCTCGTCGACCGCATCGGCGCCGCCGCCGACGGCCGCGTCACGGTCCGCGCCGAGCTCCGCCGCGCCGCGCTCGACAACATCATGGTGCTCGTCTTCGGACGCAGCTACTACGCCTCCGCTGGCGGAGCGGCGGACGCCGAGCGCGCGGAGCTGTCGGCGTTGGTGGACGAGTGCTACCACGTTCTGGGCAAGCTCAACTGGGCCGACCACCTTCCGTTGCTCCGGTTTCTGGACATCCAGGGCGTCCGGCGCCGCTCCGCCGCGCTTCTCCCCCGCGTCCGCGCCTTCGTCGGCAACATCGTCCGCGAGCACCGCGACGCCGGCGCGCTCGCCGACGACAGACCGGAGGCTGACTTCGTTGACGTTCTGCTGGGTCTGGGCCACCAACAAGGCCTGTCCGACGACGACATGATGGCTCTCCTGTGGGTAAGTACGAGTACCATCTCTCCTTTCTCTCACAACTACTGATGTGGCCTCCGTACTTGTGGGGTTTGCATGTTTTTTTCGTGCAGCAGGAGTTGTTGTTGTTGCTGCTGGTCGTCATGGGTGGCTCACTGTATACTTGTCATCCGTTTCAGAGTTTCAGTTCTGGGGATTATTATTTGTTAATGTTGTTAGAAGACTTCTTATCTCTTTCTTTGAGACTGTTTTTGAGGATTGCATGTAAAGACTCTTACCACTTTCTCATCATTACACTAATATTTGAAGATCTTTTCAGATTTAGTATCCGCGGTATGTATTTTTTTATTATTAGTGGTCATAAATAGCTTATTGTATACCCTCTTTTTAGACCCTTCTGATGATGTAGTAGCGAAGTAAGTTTTTGGTATTATATGTACGATCAAGCTAATATCTGAAATCCTTTCCAGGATATTACATGCTTAAGACTCTTATCATTAGATTAATATTTGTGGCTATTTGCAACTTAGGACGGTTGGTATCTGGGATCCGTGGCATGTATTTTTATTGTTCGTGTTCGTGATCCTAAATGCCTTATTGTATACCTGTTTTTGAGACCCCTTTGATCCATCGGATGTTAAAGGTACTAAAAACTCTATCACCGAGCTAATATTTGAAATTTTCTGTTAACTACACTGTTACAGGGAGTTTTGGGTACCAGGGACTAAGACTTTCATCACTGCTAATATTTTAAAGACGTGTTAAGTACACGGTTGTCAACTAGGAAGTTGTGTGTATCACATACTAAGACTCTTTTCACTTAAGCTGATTTTTAAAGAAGTTTGGAACCCAAGTTTTTAAACCCCAAAACTCTTAACATCGACTTTACATTTCAAGATTTGTCATCAAACTTCTTACCACTAACAGAGCTGTAACATTTTGACAGGAAATGATATTCAGGGGAACGGACACGGTGGCCATAGTCCTTGAGTGGACGCTAGCGAGAATGGTGCGGCACCGGCAAGTGCAGCAGCGTGCATTCGAGGAAATACGGGCGGCGTCGTCCGCGGCGGAGACGCCGGAGTACGTATCGGCGGTGGTGAAGGAGGTGCTGCGGCTGCATCCGCCGGGGCCGCTCCTGTCGTGGGCGCGCCTGAGCACCGAGGAGGTGCACGTGGACGGCCACGCGCTGCCGGCCGGAACCACGGCCATGGTCAACATGTGGGCCATCACGCACGACGACAAGGTGTGGCGCAGCGCCGGCGAGTTCCGGCCGGAACGGTTCGTCCCCGGCGCCGGCGGCGAGGACGTGAACATCATGGGCAACGATCTCCGGCTGGCGCCGTTCGGCTCCGGCCGGCGCGTGTGTCCCGGAAAAGCGCTGGCCATGGCCACGGTCCACGAGTGGGTGTGCCGTCTGCTCCGTGGCTTCGAGTGGCTGCCGTTGCCGGGATGTCCGCCTCCGGACCTGTCGGAGCTCCTGCGCCTCTCCTGCGAGATGCGCGTCCCCCTGTGCGCCCGGGCCGTGCCAAGGCCAAGGCCGGCAGCAGCCGAGAAGAAGAACATGTGAATGTGAATGCGAATGCTGTTCCGTGCTCCGTTTTCGTTTTCGGTTCGTTCGTCCCTGTAAAATCTTTTTTGTTCGTTGGTGTGTGTGTCCATTTTCTCTCCCCGTGTGTGTGTGTTAGTGTCAAGGAAAAGGAAGGTATACGCGCTTGTGCCCGTCCGTCCGTGCCTGAATAGACTTATTCTGTCAAATTTTACCATGATTGACGGGAACATGTGCCTTTGTCGTCGTACAAAAGGTTCGCGTTGTTGTTCCACACCTGCACTTCACACTATGGCCTTTTCACATTTTCTAAGTTACAAAGAGTACGTAATCAATGTATATTATCTCTGATAGAGCGGATTTAGATTGAAAAATTCGCCTTAGCGTTGAAGGTCCCCGTCAATCATGGTATTCATGTTTATCTTCATTTTGTCTTGAGAAGATTTAGGTAAACTAGCATTAATATTGAAGGTCGCCATCAAGCACGGTATTCATGTTTATCTTCATTTTGTCTTGAGAAGTTTGGTACCAAGCTTGGAATCTAGCAAGCCTGGAGAAGGTTAGAATTACGTAAATTAATGTTAACATTGAAGGTCACTGTCAAGCAAAGAATTCATGTTTATCTTCATTTGGTCAAGCATATCCGGAGAAGTTGGATATTAGGCTTGGAATTTAGTAGCTTTGGAGAAGATTCTATTTATATAAATTAATGTTAACATTGAAGGTCCTTCTCAAGCAAGGTATTCGTGTTTATCTTCATTTATTCAAGTGTTTATCTTCATTTATTCAAGCATACATTGAGAAGTTAGGTAATGAGTTTGGAATTTTATAGCTCCAAATACGATTAGTTTACATAAATTAACGTTAACATTGAAGGTCCAAGTCAAGCAAGGTACTCATGTTTATCTTCATTTTGTCAAGCATATCCTAAGAAGCTCTTTAGCAAACTTGGAATTTCATATACAATGTTAGCCTTAAAAATTTTTAATTCAACATACTATACTCCTTTTTGCAATCATTAAATGTCAAGGTTTCAATGTTACTTTTGCTATTATTGCTTAAAACTAAAATATAACATTATTAAAATTAACATATGGATAAACAATCAAATCTAAAATGAAATTTTCCTATAGTGATGCAATTTGAATCTTCAAATTCCTTAAAAAAATACAAAACTAACTTTTCATCCTAATAGTTCAAAATGTTTAATGCTTTAATTTGTAACTTCTTAAATGAATAAAAAAAATACTCTTGCTACTTGCAAGATCTTAAAAGTCACTAACGTACTCCAACTATCTAATTGAATGCATTGATGATCATGCAAGTACTATATTCAATCCAACCCAATCTCTTATAGCTATTGTACATGCATAAAAATTACTAGCATTAAAAATTTGTGATCACTTAAGTGTTGAACCTTGAACCTAAATAAAAACACAAGTTAATTACATCCATACATACACATACATTAGAAAGAGTGATGCATAAATTTTTTGATAGGGCTTGATTTTAAAGCATAAAAAATTGTCTTAAAACGATTTATGTATTCTTTACCGAAATAACTCACACAAAAAAAAAGGTCAAATTTCAAGCCTAGTTAATAGCTAAGTAAAGCCTAAAAGAGTGACTATGCCAACTCTATAACATAAATCTTTCCACTTAAGAGCATTAGTATGAATCCTCCCATAAACAAATTTATTCTAGAACACGTTAACAAAAACATCCATCCATGTCTAGATTGTCAAGAAGAACATCATTAGGGTGTGCATTGTGTCTGTCTCTCACGGAGCCATAGATCAAATACATCATCCTTAAAAATTTTTAACCAAATAATTTGGCTATGACGACGACGAATTGCGGATTCTTGGCTATACAGTATCCAGTGATGAGTGACTGAAAACTTTGTACTTCCAAAAGCTGCAAAAGCCGCGTCACTTCCGGCTCATGTGACCGTAACCCGCACATGGGACCCATGGTTGAAGTTCATTTACCTTTTTTCATCTTTTGTTTCCACATGGCAGCAACAGGCGATGTAGATGTAAAAGTTTGTGTCAAGATTCTTCACAGAGGTGAAATGTACCACCCTTGCTTTTGATTTTTTTGACCTGTCGGTTAAATCACGCCATGATTTCACCGCTCATGATGATTTAATCTTTTCCGGAAGTGCTCCCGCCGCTTGCTAAACGCGGTTGGAGATGGACGGTACATGAGCGAAAGCTTATTCCTTTCAAGGCCCCAAAAGGTTGCAGGACTCTTTGGATGCTCGATTCCTCATTCACATTTTGAAATTAAAGTTTTGTTTGATTCTGCGCGGTCATGTGAAGATGAGTTGGGTGATTTTGATTGGACTGACCAAATACACTTATTTTGTTGATTTTTGAGTTCCTTTAAGAATTCATTTTCAAAAAGTGTAATCTTGTAGGATTCATGATTCTATGACTTTAACATCACATCCAACATAATTTACATTGGATAGAATCACCAAACCAAATGAGCCCTTAAGTGGCTACCTTCTAGTTAAGTGCTCATTTCACTTGTTGAATGGGGTTGAGATGGCTAGTTGATGAGTGAAAGCCTATCTCTTTTAAAGTGGTTACACTTTGCTTTGCCTGGCTACTCATTCTACTTGTCAAACCAAGTTTGAGATTGTTAGTAGATGAGCAAAAGCTTATTATTTCTCTTGAGTGGCTATGCCCAAATTATAGCGAGTGTGCCTAATTGGTGGTTCAAAGGCTACTTCTCTTTTAAAACAAGGGCTAGGGGCTAGGAGTATAGAGATTCCCTTGAGTTCTATGCTATCTTAACCATCATTCCCTCTTAGAGAACTACATGGCCTTGATTCTTCATGTATATGTGTTACATTGGTTTAGTTGCTTATGTGGGAATGGGGGAAGGAGATGTGTTGGAACCTTAAAATAATTGTAATTTAGGTATACCCCAAGAAATATAGTCCAATTAGAACCCGACATTGACCACTAGAATTGAACCTATGACTTGGAGCTTTCAAATTAAGAGTCTTACCACTAGGCTAATACCTCATTGTTTTGAAATTAGGTTCTAGAGTATGTTAAGGGGTAACCAATGGTAAATTTGCTTTAGAACACTTCGTAACTTTGGATCTCAAATGTGATGCTAAGTAGCACTTTCCAAGGTAGAGTTGCTACACAAATTCAAATCCATGATTTTGATATGAAAATGGCAATGATAACTAATTATTTTAAGTAAACTTGCAAAGCCAATATGCTAGTTATCCACATTTCATGACCTATGTAGCAGAATCTCTTTTTTCATAATAATTGTTATTCATTTGCATTGACCAACGTAATAATTTAGGTGGTCCAGTGCATATCATAGTTATTAATCATTATTTAAAGTAATAATGTCTTAAATCAAAATTTACCTTTTAAATCAAAGGTGTGTTTGAAAGAGTATTGATCATGTAACAATGTTGTAATGTTGTTCAACACCCCAAGAAATTCTTTTTGATTTGATGAATGATGAGTATGCCCTATGCCCAATAATATGATTCACAAGCATTGCAAAAAACCACATAATAATCTATGGATGGGACTAGTAGAGTATCTAGATAGTCAAATATAAGAACACCAGTAGTTGTTTTTCCACTTAGACTAGTAGTGGTTCTTAGAGCATATGGTTTAGTCCAAGGTAGAAGGTATGATTATGATGTTATTCAACATTTATTAAAACTAATAAAAAATGTAAAAATTAATTAACTAAACTAATAAATAAACAATAAAGTAAATCCTAAGCAAGCCTATAGTAAAAAGTATCTAATTCTTAGTTTGCCATATGCATCCTAAACTAATGTATTTATCACTTAGATTATCAAGTGATGAATCATTGTTGTGTTGCATTGACGAGCCCCTGTTGACATGGCCTTGTCGATAGGGCCCTGTAGATGTGGCCCCATTTACATGGTGTTGCCCCATCGACAGGGTCACGTCGATGTAGCATTTGCTACATCTATGGGGCCTTGTTGATGTAGAGTTGCAATAAAATCTATAAATATGCACTCACTAGGCATCTTTATAGGAAGTCAAGTCATAACTGTAGCAAAGCTCTTGTAGTTTTATCATTTGAGAGTTAGAATATTTCTTTGAGTGCCTGTAATAGAAGTTAGAAAGTGTACGGATCTTTATTCAAGCACTGTTGTACCTGAACATACTAATGTGAACGACAATAAAGATGAGCCTTTTAATCAAACCTTGCGGTACTTGGAATAGATTAATGATTCATTTATGCATTTACTGTTTTCATTAATTATGCAATTAATTAAGCTAAATTAGTGTTAATGTTATTAGTTAATTAATTAAGCTAAATAGATTAAACACATAAGTACGACCACTTTCAGCGTAAACATGTATTTGCTTGATAATTCCAATAGCGTTATTTCTTAGTTTGCCTAGTAGCATAGTTCTTGGTAACCCTAGTAGTCAATACATGGGTTTAGGACGTGTATAGAAAGTGGGACTAAATGCTTGTGTTAGGACTAGTTAGAGATTAGTTAATTAGTTAAATTAAATTAGTTATTAAATTACTTCATTTCTCTATTTTAAGCACCAAGAACATAAAACATAAAATAATAAAAATTAGATAACTTGAATACACTTAACCATACCTTTGTACATCACAAGTGTAATTGAGAAGAAGATGAATGACTATTAGGGTACTAGAAGACATAGAGTCCACAAAATTTGACTAGATTGCATGTGAACGCTTCAAGATTCATATGGTTGAGTGTAGGGAGTACCTGGATTGCTCATCATTAGCGTCGTTGCTAGGGACTCTTTATGTTGAAACATGAGCTATCTAGGTTTAGTGAACATCATTAACATTGTTGGACGAACCCTAAGGTCAAAATCATTCTCATAAATAATATAATCACATAAGCACACTGATATCCTATTTGTATTAATGTCTTCTTCTCATAAACATGATGATACTAAATCGCCAGTCCCTCAAGAATGCAAGGTAGTGTATACTCATCTAGATGAGCATGTGCCTAATTTCACATTCATCCTACATCAAGGTGAATAATTGCGATGGCATGATATGGAAGGCAACCTTGTAATGCCTCGCAATAGATTTGTTGCTATGATGCTACTTCAAACTCTTAGGAGGTTGGACGTCCAAGATCTTCAAGAGAAGTACGTTGTGCATGATTATGACTATTGGGACTACCATCCCACTAAAACACAATGCAGAAGAGATTGGCACCAGGAGAAGCACTATGAATTTGTGAAGGGGAAACGGTTCACCAATCCCTTGTTTCTACTTAACCAAGATGATAATGAGGACCCCCTCTAGGGACTCTGAACATGAAGAATCCCCATCCCTTAATAATGGTGATGGGGGTGTGACCCTGAATCTACACTCCACTATCAACAATCTAGGTTCAGGTAAGAATGGTAGTCAAGGCAAGGACTCAGACAAGCATTAAGAGGATAAGAAAATTGATGAACATGGCTGTGACAATCAAAGAGGACTTGATAGACACCATGGTGGTGGTAGTCCTCCTCCCTCTTTTCCCTCTTCATTTGCATCTTTTTCTTCCTCTTCTGGTTTTGACAAACATCGTGGAAAGAATAACTGTGATGGAGGTGAATAACGAGACAATAATGATGATCGCTAGGTCCATAATGACCAAAGGGATAGCAAAGGACATGATCAACTTCATTGAAATAATGATGATGATGAGCCTTTGCTGGCAACTCAAAGCATGTTAAATATCACAAAGGCTGTAAAAATTCCAACCAAGAATGTGAAAGATAATCAAATCAGATAACTTAATATGAACAATATTCCCAAATTTGAGGGGGGATATAATTCTAATCCACAGACACATCTTCAAGCTTTTCACGATGCCTATGCCTTACAAAATATTGAAAACGATTGGCAAAAACTAAAGCTATTTCCCATGATACTCATCAAGGAAGTAGAAAGCGGGTACTGGTCCTTAGAGCTAGAATCCATTTGCAGGTGGAGCATAATGCTAGAATTATTTAATGATAAGTATCAGACAAACTTCAGAGTGTCTAATCTAAGAAGGTAGATCTAAGGATGGAAGTAAGAAAACGATGAACCCTTGGATGCTGCCATGGGCAAATACTATTCTCTCATACACCAATGCCCTGGCCATGGTTATTCTCAACGGGAACAACTTTGCCATATCATTGATGGATTTAGATTAAAAATGAGGAGAAATTTAAGGGTTTATACCCAAGGGACACTATTCGAACTTAGAGCCCATTAGATTCAAAGGCTAATTCAGCAAGTAGTAAAAGAAGAAGGAGAGTTGAGGAAACATGAAAGTGCAAAGGAATACAATAGGGATCCTTCCATCAGAAAAAGGGAAGTTTGATTTTATGATAGTTAAATTTTAGCCAAGGTGGATAAAATGTGGGATTTGTTGAATGAAAAATTCCAAATTGCTTTGATAATTGTTGAAGAATCACGAGAGTAGAGTAGTGATCATAACCATAGGAGGCAAAAAGAAGCTGAATGTGCCTACCAAAGGGGTAAGGGCAAGATTGCTGCAGTAGATGAAGTTGCAAAAATCGAATTAGATGATGATGGTGGGTGTGACATCTGCTAATATGAACATCCTAAGGGATGTTGCCATCATGTCACACTTACAGGAGTTTGGGGTGTATGCTTTGAATCCATGACTAGTAAAAAGGAAAATACCCAATAGATTGCCTTATCCTAAAGGCAATCCCAAGCAGTTCCATCAGCAACAATAATATTATCCAAGTGGAACTCCATTGCAACCATACAAACAATATCAATAGTGACACCAACCACAGTCATGGGGATGCCACCACTAAGGCAACAGTACCATTATAGGCAACCAAATCCATATGGGTATTACATTCAACAACCTTTGTCTCCACATGACTCTTTTAGTCACATTTCTCCTTTTCAACATCACTACCATCCTTTCGAATACTACAAAGCTCACTCGCCACATTCTAGGAGGGATGCCACAATTTATCCTTATCCTTCCCCTATTTCTACACATGTTCCTCCACCCTCAACACAACTATCACCTGCTCCATCCATGCAAGATGAATTTGTAGCCCAACTGTAGTAACACAACACTACTAGGACCATCAATCTACAATTGGTTCATCAACTGAGGGGTTCAAAATCTCATGCTCATAAAAGACCATTCCTTTGAACCAACAGTCCTACTAAGCCCTCACAGACTTAGGTGATTGGTCATCCTACTCTTGCTTCATCCTCTACAAACCATTTCATCGTGTCCCCTTCAAACCAAATGCTACATAAAATTTGTACTGTTATGCTCACCCATGCCATATCTGATTGAATATGGGCTAGCAACCTTCTCAGGAAATTAGCTGATCTTGGGAGTCCCCTTATCTATTTATAGATTATTGGGAATGAACCATGTAAAGCTCTTCTTGATTCTGGTTCTAGTATAAACTTAATATCTCATGAGATGTATACTACCTAGAACCTTCTGCCTCTTAAGAAGAGCAATATTAGATTGAAATTGGCAGACCAATCCATCACTATTCCATTGGAACCAATAAAAGACACTATGACCACTATCTGTGGGCGGTCTTATCCTATTGATTTCCTAGTAATTAAGGTTGAGAACTGCAAGGGGGGACTTCCCAATCATTATGGAAAGGGCATGGATAAGCATTGTTGATGAAAGAATGGACATCTGAGATCTTTCCCTAGAGATATTAAAGGAAAATGCATTTTGGAAAGATTGAGAAGAGACGAGTTCCATGCATTGTGTACAATGATACAATGTGTAATTGTGTGCAAAAACTATGGTCTATGAAATAAGCATTTATTTCTACATGTAATTAATGTGCAAATAAGGTAGATATTCAAAGGTGTCTGTACGTAGTAGCCACAAAACAAGAGGGCACCCAGTGGCTAATCATTGATTCTAATAGCAACACAATGTGCATGGAACCTACTAAGAGCCTAACATGAGCTTATGTCATAGGCATGGATGAACTAGAGTAAGTTCATCACCAGCTCTCTAATGAGGAAAACACTGATACCAATTGGGGAGAGTTGGACATCCCTAATAATTTTAAACAAGAGTCCCTAAAGTTGAAAACTCTACATGCTAGCCTGGAATATGCATTCTTAAAAAATGGCAAGTTGGTCATACTCAATGGCAAACTTGCTCCTGAGTAGAAAGTAAAACTATTGAAAGTGGTCAATAAATGACCAACAACCTTTGCTTGGTTGATGAGTGGTGAGGTACCCGTACACTCAACCATACGAATATGAGTGTTCATGCATGGTTCGGTTGAACTCCATTGACGAACTAGTTGTGATATTTAGATAGTTACACGTTGATCGCAGTTCGTTGTCTTCCCACTTGGACTAGTATTTGCTTTGTCACGTATGGTTTAGTCCAGAGTGAGGTGTATGATGTGTTTGCTATGCTAGTGCTACTCCTAGAGGTAATGGAAATAACTTTGTTTAACCTAAGAGGAAAAGGGTGGAGAGAGTCTAAGCTAGCCTAAGTGCGATGAGCATCCATCCCTTAATCATTCATACACATCTTGGACTTCTTGTACTACTACTAGGATTACCAAGCACATGTCCTAGGTACGCTACTAGGATACCAAGTAGTCATACTTAAATGCTCATGATTAAGTCATACTCATTTTGCGTTTAATAACAGGGATAGGAGAGGAAGGTAAAGAGAGATTAAGTAAGAAAGCAATAAATAATAGTTAAACTAAGTGAATGCTACAATGATGAAGTAATCTCAATCTTTATTGCCGGTCATGTGCATGTCCAAGTACGTCACACTCGAATAAAGCTTCCATACAATTACAATCATCACATTGTGGGCATGCACTGAGGAAAGGGTTGAGAGGAATTGAAACTGACAAAAAATCCTACTCTAACACTAACTTTTCCTATTACTCTCTTGTGCATCCAATTGTGTATTTATAGGCTCATAGAGGAACCACGATATCATGTATCCGATATCACTAGTGAGGTTGCGATATCGCATACCCGATATCGAGGGTCCAATATTGAGGGTCCAATATTGGAGCTTGACAAATCATGGTTCATCATTGGTCATATCCTGAACTCATTGGAATTGATCCATGGATATGCCAACATCACATTTACACTAATCCATCTATGAAGCCAAGGAGGTAAGCACAACAATGGTTAAACCCAAAATTGAAGTAAATTGTCAAGGAGGAGATTCAACTCCTTAAGGCAAGGTTCATTTATCCCATTGTAGATAGTGAGTGGGTTAGCCCACTTGTGATAGTACCAAAGAGAGGTTGCAAATGATAGGTTTGTATTGACTTCAGGCTATTAAACACGGTAACATTCAAAGATTTTCTATTGCCATTCATTAATCAGGTGTTGGAAATCATATCTAGGAATTACTATTATAGTTTTTTGGAAAATTATAGTGGCTATAACTTAATCTAGATTGCACCAGAAGATAAGACCAAAACAACATTCACAAGTCCCTAAGAGACCTTTGCATATCGTAAGATGCCTTTTGGTTTGTGAAATGCTCCTACCACTTTCTAATGTTTGGTCTTAAGTATCTTTTAGTAGCAAATAGGTAAAGGAGTGGGAGTCTTCATGGATGACCTCTCCACTTATGGTGCTACACTCAAGCAAGCCTTGGATTGCCTTGAGTAAGTATTAAAAAGATGAGTGGTAATAAATTTGTGGCTCAATTAGCAAAAGAGCCACCTCATGGTCTAAGAGGGCATTGTATTGGGGCACTAAATTTCACAAGAAGGGATCAAGGTAGACCTCAAAAAGATAAGGGTCATTCAAGGAATCACTCACCAACTAGAAACCATTAAAGATGTTTAGTCATTCCTTGGACACGCTAGCTACTACTGGTGATTTATAGAGAATTTCTCTAAGGTCGTGAAATTTTTGGTTAAGTTGACAAAGAAAGATGCTCCCTTGATCTACATCAGTGAATGTGAAAATGCATTCTAGAGCCTCAAATAAAAGCTCGTAGAGACTCTAATTCTACAAGCACTTGATTGGTCCAGACCATTCCATATCATTATGGATGCATCTAACTATGCCTTGGGAGCTATTCTTATGTGGTTGGATGATAAGAAACATCCATATGACATCCACTAAGCAAGTCAAAGCATTGTGGGTGCATAATTGAATTATACCACCATGGAAAAAGAACTAATGACAGTGGTGTATGCTTTGAAAAATTTAGGTACTATGTGCTTAGATATAAACAGTTTATGCACATTGATCATAGTGCCATCTGCTTCCTCATGAATAAGCCAATGGTGAGTCCCTATGTTATACAATAGCTAGTGATCTTGTAGGAATTTGATCTTACAATGGTAAATTGAAAGGGGATTAAGTGTGTGGTTACCAATCACTTGGTCTCGATCACAATGGGATAACAAAGAGGAGAAAAGCCCATTATCTAATTTATTTCCTAATGAGCTCCTCTTTACCGCTGCAATAAATGAATAAATTCCCATAGAACCAAAATGGTATGATGACATCCTCACTTATCTTCTCACTTAGGAGATGTTACAAGATCTGGATCATAAGAAGAAATAATAGTTTCATCATCGAGCTAGGCACTTCATCGAAATCAATAGATACCTTTACAAGGTGTTTGTCAATGGCCTTGTTCGTTGGTGTGTACCTAATGCAGATGAATTGCGTGTTCTCTAGGATGCTCATGAGGATCCTTGTGGAGGCCATTATGTTGGGAGATGCACAACCATAAAAATCCTAATGGAAAGATATTATTGGCCCATAATCTTCAGGGATGCCCACTAATTTGTTTGATCATGTGAACGCTACCAATGAGATGATGGGATTTTATTGCAGTGCTACATCGATGAGGCCCCATAGACATAGCAAATGGGAATCCTTTGACATATGGGACATAGATTTTATGGGTCCCATCACATCCATGTCCAATGGGAAGGCATATATAATTTTCGTTGTTGACTATTGTACAAAATGGGTAGAAGTAGTAATTGTCACCAATTATACATTATCCACTACTTGATTTGTACAATAAAATGTTGTGAACAAGTTTGGGGTGCCACGTGCACTAATTTCTAACAATGGAATTGATTTTATAGATGCCACTTTTTGAAAACTCATTTAACACTTAGGGTTGAACATAAATTAACAATACCCTATCACCCCCAAGCTAATAATCAAGTAGAAGTGACTAATAGGGAGATTACAAAGATTCTAATAAGAATTATTACCAAATATAGGAGAGACTAGAGCACAAAACTCAATGATGCCCTTCAGGCCTACTGCTCAACATGAAAACTCCCTATTGGCTACTCTTCCTACAAGTTAGTGTATAGCAAATTTCTAATGCTCCCAATTCAATTTGAGCTCCATATACTCTCAACAACCTATGCCTTAGATCTTAACCTAAGTCTGGCACAAAAAGAAAGACCGATCAACCTCAATGTGCCAGATAAAAATCAATTGGTGGCCCTATCATTGAATGAAGTGCATAAGACATTCAACAAACAACATCATGAACTTAGAATATGGAAAGTAAACTTTCAATTGGAAGATAAGGTTCTCTATTGAAATCTCACACATGTACCTCAAAAAACCAAATTCCAAATGTTGTGGGAAGGGTCTTTTATAATTGATGAAACCTTTCCTTCTAGATCCATGATCATATACAAACCTGAAAGCCCAAACAAAAACTAGTTGGTCAACATCCAATAGATAAAGCCTTTCCACGAGCCAAAACAAGCCAGTGCAATAAATACCTCAATGGATGGATAACCACACAATTTTTTAGATCTCCTCCTTTCAACTCAGTCATCGAGTAGATGGCCATCCATACTAATCATATACGTGGCTCCTCAATTTTTATATTTTTTTGTTTTATACATTTTTGTTTTGAAAATTATTTATTTTACACCTTTTTCATTTTAAAACTTCTTCCTATTTTACACCATTTTTTGTTTTGCACCATTGTTAGTATATTTAAATATTTCTTGAGTATTTTACACTTTCTTATATTTTTTACTTTATTTGAGTGTGATTTTCTAATTTTTGTTAATAAATGTGCTTTGTGCCAATAGGACACAGTGGTGTTATAGTTGTTACTAATGGTGGCTTGTGCTTAATGTTTTGTTTACTAATGTCTGGTTTCTATTTTTGAATTTTTGTACCAATGGCTAAGACATGTTTTCTTTTTCATGGAACAGGCAATGAGTCCACGACATTCACCCATCCATAAACTCTATGGCTTTACTTGTTTTGAAAGTTTGAGGTTCCTTTTCATGAAATAAACTTTTAATAAATTTGTAACCTTGGAAGTTTCCAGAATTGAAAAGGATTCAAAGGTTCGTATAGGTTGTGACTTCAAGGGGACTCAATACTCATTGTACTCTTCTACTTGCTCGGGTGCATGCGTGTTTTCATAGACTTCTTACTATTTTGTGTCAACCAATAAAAGGAAGTTGAATAAAGTCTTTACATGGGGTGGTTCCCATCCAAAAAATAAAAATAAAAATAAAAATAAAATTTGGTCTGGACCAAGGATGGATCTTCTCAGGTCATTTAAACACAAAATTCACAAGGGACTTCTTATGACCTCAATTCAGAATTCCATTCAACCTTCTCCATCATTCATCTATGCTACCTATAACTCACCTCACTACTAGTGTCCATGTTCTTAATTCACTATCTTTGTC
The DNA here is from genome assembly GCA_015680685.1 of Gnetum montanum. Classification (NCBI taxonomy): domain Eukaryota; kingdom Viridiplantae; phylum Streptophyta; class Gnetopsida; order Gnetales; family Gnetaceae; genus Gnetum; species Gnetum montanum. The sequence continues at coordinate 89,734 of MNCI01010292.1, forward strand.
TGATGTACTTGATTTCTTTGGTAGAATCTTATGAGTTTTGGTCCTTAACTTCCAATAACCATTAATCGCCTATGGGGTCCATGAACTCCTTAGGTTGAAGTTATGCAAGGGCAAAAAAGGCATGTGCCTGCTATGGAAAGGACCCTCTTGTATATCTCATGGTGGGGCTTGTTAAGCATTGTATCCTTAGGCATTCTTGTAATTAGAATCTTTCGTGCACATATCTTCTGCATCCAACCATGTGCTCCTTTACAAATTTTATTCAATGCACACATTCTCCATCAAATTTTTCAATTTTTGAGTTTTCAAATATCCTCTTTCATCATATTCTTGGCTTTTATGGGATTCCATGGACTCCAAATTCATTTCAAAATTCCTTATATTTTTCAAGATATTCACATTTGAAAATTTTGTTTATGAACCCCATAAATGAGGCCTTGTCGATGGAGCCCATGCATATATGAGGCCCAATATACCCAGCCTTGTCAATGTAGCACAAAAATAGTACAAATATACATGACCCCCTTAAAAAATTTTCACATTTGCTCACAAACATCAAGGAAGTTTTTCAAATTTTTAGAGCCAAGAACCTTCCAGAGCCCATAACTTTCTAACTGTTTATCTGAATCACTCTGTTCTTCGACCTTGTAGCTACCGGAGGTAAGCTCTTAGTTGTGGGGCCACAAATGTGCTATTTTTGATAGAAAAGTTTTCACCATTTTTCTAACTCCCACAAAGGTTTAACTAAGAAATTAACATTTAAACACCAAATTATAGAAGTTAAACTCTTCCAATGAGCTCCGATGACACTTATAATGAAAATTAATTCATAAAATAAGAATAAAATAATCAATCTGCCATGGTCCAACCTTAGCCAAGTGTAACTAACTGACAACATAAGGTATTTAAATATTCAAAGTTACACTCTATATCTACTAATCCATGGATGTGTTATGATCGTAGATGGTGCTAAAAGGCAAATATACGCAGGAAGGAGGACTGTCTCAACCAAGAGAGAAATGACCAAGAATGGGAAGGGGCCAAGAACAAGCCCAGGAAGAACCACTTACAACCCACACCATGGGTCCTCTTAGGGAAGAGGTTGATGTGGAATCTATTCATCAAATTCTAAAACTAGCAATAGTAATAGAACATTCCCACCAGGATGAGACACCAGCTCAGCAAGCAAACCTTGAGGTGACCTTGATAGAAGCCTACCTGAATGATATCAGATCTAGGGAGGTTTAAAAAATAGTGCTAAAGGAGTTAAACTTTGGCTCTTTCTTAGAGCAAGCACCTAAAGAATTACAGGACCAACTAATGACCTCTCCCATATGGCCAATTATCACTTTCACCGGGGAGTGGTACATGGGAGAGACATTCTTATTTTGGAACAACAGGAAGGCTAGTTCAACGGTCAAAATTAGGAAATCTTAGTGTCCTACTTGGTGTAAGCCATTGTTGAAGTGCTTGGATTGCTACAAACTAGGGCAAATCTCACTGGGATTCCTATGCAGGTAGACCCCAGCATCAAAAAGAAATGGATTCGACGATGCTATGGTGTCAACTGTAATGAGTATAGCACACTCAGACTAACAAAAAGGATCCACTACAAGATTGCAGTTTTTCACCTAAACCCCAAGATGAGGCCCAACAAGATCATTGCCTTTTCTACCTATGCGTGCATTGCTCTAAGTGGGAGATTCCCTATCAACCTTCCATAGCTAATCTATTTGGAGATAGAGAAGTGATTTAAAGAGAATGAATGTAAAAGAAAGGCACTCCCCTTCCTATGCCTCATCAGAAAACTCTATCGAAGGGGAGGGATAGTCTATTATACAAATGATGCTGTCAAGCATGCTCCGATCTCTAATTGGGTGAAGATGATGAAAGATAAAATGTCTGCAACAATCATTCAAGAAGAGAAGCAGCAATCACCACCTTCACCTACCACTCAAACAATCATGTTAGATGTTGCTACAATAGACCAATGGTTACATGAATACCGAGAATGGCTCTTAAGTGAACAAGAGCAACGAGCAGGCATGAGTGGTGGGAACCCATCTATGTACTAGCCAACGATGAGTCACATAAATGCGATGGCTTGAACAGTTAGCCTGATGGGAGGAGATGGATTCATTTTCTCAGCCCAACAAATGCAGTTATCTGTAAGTTCAAATCTTAGCGCTAGAGAGGTTACAGTATCTCTTGTAGAATATCAGCCACTCCTAGAAAATTCTGGGAACAACATGACCTTGTCAGTGCACTTGGAGGAAGGTAAAGGGGCAACAGTGTTGGTGATACAACACCAAGGGTAAGAGACTATAGTAAAAGTGGCTGTTGACAAAATTGCCAAAACACTCAATGCACTTGAGGCATTGGTACCAAACATCACTACACTAAAAGATGTGCAAGCGCTCGTAAGGATCATAAGCGGTAGATTAAATGTAGCATAACATGAAAAATTACTCGACCAACTAGTGGGAATTGGGCAACTACTTTCGAATGTTTTTGATCTTCCAGATAGTATTACTGCAACCCAATCAGAGTTGATAAAGCCAAGGGGCAAAAACATTATCTTGGAAGGGCAACTTGAAATAGTTAAGGAGTTGAATGAACGTTTGGCTATTGAAGATGCTGAAGTAAGAGCCCAAATTGCCAACCCTGAATTTTTCAACCTGACATTGATAACAGATTAAGCTTTTGAACAGCTTCACATAAAGACTAAAAGGAGTTGAGGGTGAAATGGAAATGGCGATGTTCTACCAATCCTTGGAAAAGGCTACCTAGCACAAAATTCAGAAGGCCTTGGATTTCACCTGAAAGGAGAATGTGCAACTGACCATAAAGAACCATTACCTAGAAAATGTTGATGAGCATAAACAATAGTTGACCAACCTTATCCATCAATAGTAGAAGTAACTAGCCAGAATGAACACAAAGCTAAGGAGATTGGTAACTGAAAATAGAAGCCTCTTCATGGAGGAGGTTCGTGCCCTTCAACAAAAGATAGTAATAGAGGTAGCCACTTGGAAATTAGAGGCTCTCAAATTTGATAGAGTCAAGGATCATTACAGAGATCAGGTTAGTCTACAAAAAGAAGTTAATGAAAAGCATATCTAGTTGGCGAAGGCAACAGTAAATGAAACCCTCCATGAACTCTAGCAAAGAAGAGAAGTTTGGCAACCTATCATTTATGGGATAGATGCCTACAATAAGGTGGAAATTTGTATGAAGTAGCTACAGATTGAGGAGATGATAGAATACATGGAACTTGCCAATCTTTGATATGCAAATCTAGCTATGTTGACTATTCAATGGTTGCAGTTAAACTTGGAGAAATGGCTAGCTCATACTTGTTGTGTGAGGCCGAGTTCAAGCACCACAAGGAAATCAAGTAAAAGTTTGTGGTGGCAAATGCAAAACTAGAGGTTCTTAAGAGAAAATACACTAATTAGAGATATGCTGTAGAGATCCTGCCTAAAAGAATAAATGACTATCAAGATCTAAAGAACACAGTCAAGGTGTTCTATGTCACAAAAAACTCATTGCTTGGTTTGTAAATGTTAAGGAGTTGTTTCTAGTAATGTCCTATCTATGGGATATCCCCATTTTGGCCCACACTGGTAATGCTATGTGGACTATCAATGATCCCTAGAGTAAGGAGGAGAAGATGAAGGCATTAATAAATTCCTTTCACTTTCCACCAGAGGTAATAGTGATAGTAGGATAACCAAAACCATAGCCACCTCATCCATTGCACATGCTCGAAGTTAGTGAAGGTCCTTTAGAACCTTAGGAACCTCCACCATTTGGGATTGTTTGTTCTTCTCAACTGCCTTCATGCCATTAGAGGATGTGCTGTCAAGTTTTGAGTTATCATGTCATGGTGTTCAATTTTGTGTCATTAACACCACAATTTTTTTACAATGATATTGATTTGTACACTTAGGCACTTAGTTTAGTCAAGTTAGTTTATTATGTCAAGAGTCAATAAAAAATCCTATACCTTCCCAAATTTGTAAAGGAACTCGAGGATGAGGTTTTATTCAGTCATGGGGGTACGATGAATCATTGTTGTATCACATCGATAGGTCCCTATTGATGTGGCCTTATTGCCCCATTGATCGGACCACGTCAATGTAGCATTTTCTATGTCTATGAGGCATTGTCGATGTAGCACTATAATAAAATCTATAAATACGCGTTTACTAGCCATGTTTATAGGAGGTTAAGTCATAGCTGGAGTAGAGCTCTTGTAGTTTTGTCATTTGAAAGTTAGAATATTTCTCTGAGTGCTCGCAACAAGAGTTAGAAATTATATAGATCTTTATTTGAGCATTGTTGTACCTAAACACACCAGTGTGAATAACAATAAAGATGAGTCTTTTGATTAAACCTTGCAGCACTTGGAATAGATTAATGATTCATTTATGCATTTATTGTTTTCATTAATTATGCAATTAATTAAGCTAAATTAGACTTCAAGTAATTAGTTAATTAATTAAGCTAAATAAATTAAACACATTAGCATGACCACTTTGAGCATAAACACGTATTCGCTTGGTAATCCCAACACCGTTATTGCTTTGTTCGCCTAGTAGAATAACACTTGGTGATCCCAATAGTGGATACGTGGGTTTAGGACATGTAAGAAAAGTGGGATCGGATGCTTGTGTTAGCACTAGTTAGAGATTAGTTAATTAGTTAAATTAAATTAATTATTAAATTACTTCATTTCTCTATTTCAAGCACTAGGAACATAAAACATAAAATAATAAAAATTAGATACCTCGATTACACTAAACCATACATTTGTACATCACAAGTGTAATTGGGAAGACAATGAATGACTATTAGAATAAAGTTCACTTCCTAGAAGATTAGTGTACCAGAAGACATAGAGTCCATGAAATTCGACTGTGATTCATATAGTTGGACATAGGGATACCTCAACCACTCATCATTAAGTGATTCACTATTGCATGTATCAAGCAATATCATTGTTGGTATTACAAATAAGTACATGTTATGCTTACAATAGGTTGTGCTTAATTTCACTATGATTAACATGTAAAACAATGTAAATATTAAGCTAACTCTATTGAAAATTAAATTGTAATTAAAGTAAATCAATTTTAAGTTAGAATATTGCAATGAATGTGAATTAATTTCAATCTTATTATTCATCATGGATTGCATTTAGGTATAAATACTCAAGTAAGATATCATATAATCAACTCAAATCCATGTTGTGGGCACTTCCTAACTACTATAAGAAGTCAAGAAATCAAACTATAAGAGTTTGACTACCTACTAATTAGTTGGTTCCATATATGTAATAAGTAAACCACTATATTGCATTTGTAAGATTGTAGCCCATGTACATCTATGACATTTGCGACATTGTAGATGTGATATCATAGCTAACTGATGAGTGGCGAGGTACCCCTACACTCAACCATACGAATACGAGCGTAACATGCACGATCTGGTCGAACTCCGCAGACTAAGTGCCTACACACCCCATGGAACACTTAAGGTTAATTATTCGTTGTCTTCCCAGACTTACTTGTATTTGTCACAGTGTATGGTTAAGTATGTTCGAGGTATATGATTTTTATAGATTTTCTGTTTTATCTCCTATGCTATTGAGGTGAAGGATTGAAGAGACTAATTGACTAACTTTAACTAACTAACTAAGTCTGAATTAATCTAGCATCAGCATCCGTTCCCACTTACCGTTCACACCTTGAACCAATGCAATTATGGTTACCAAATGCTAATAGTTGCTGGGATGACCACGCATAACGCGCGTGCTCAAAGCAGTCGTACCGAGGCACTTAACTAGGAGAGAAGGGTTGAGAGAGATTTAATTCCTAATAAAGCATGTAAATGATAAACAGTAAAGAGCAATAAATAGAAGTCCTATTTAGCCTATTCCATGCACTACAAGGTTTATCCAAGAAAATCGTCTTTATTTCCATACACAAACNGCGTGCTCAAAGCAGTCGTACCGAGGCACTTAACTAGGAGAGAAGGGTTGAGAGAGATTTAATTCCTAATAAAGCATGTAAATGATAAATAGTAAAGAGTAATAAATAGAAGTCCTATTTAGCCTATTCCATGCACTACAAGGTTTATCCAAGAAAATCGTCTTTATTTCCATACACAAACTTGTGTTTAGGTACAATGTCTGCTTGAATAAAGATCCGTTCACTTTGGAGTTCCTACTGCAGGCACATGGAAAATATTCTATCTCTAGAGAGATCAAACTGCCAGAGTTTCACTACGGTCTAAGCCTAGGATGGAAAACAAGGGAGAGCCGCCTCTTATTTATAGACTTTGTGGCGCATTGCGATATCTCATACGCGATATCACGGGGGACGACGCGATATCGCGTACGCAATATTACGAGGGATGCGATATCACGGCCCATGCGATATCGCGTCCCATCATACCCATATGACTAAATGAAAACTCGTCCTTGAGTTCCTTACAATAATATTGGGAAGGTATGGGATTATTGACTCAAATGGAACTAATGGGATGACATGTGAATGGATCATCATTACAAGGCACAACAGAATTGGTGTTCATGATAACAAGAGTGAACACCTTATTACATTGAAATCAGGCCTTATTTGGCAGCTGAGAAAGAGAGAGAGAAAGAAGTGTTGTTGCTACCAACGCCAAGATTGCGCCTTCGTTGTCCATCCGTAAGTGCACCATCGATCTTGCTCCTTGCATTACTGCTTCCAGCACTGCTCCATTCCAAGTGTTCCTTCTAGATCCCATCCGTTGTTGTATGATTGCCATCTGCACACACAACACAATCTTATATTAGCAAGGGTAAATGAATTTGGATGTAGTCGATACCTTGCTTCGGTGAAAGGTCTATTGGCTAGGTTGTGGTATGGCTGATTGCGGGTCTAGAGATATAATATTCATGACTACTGAAGGTGCAGGGGTTAGGAGAAAATTAAAAAAATTGGGCCCTGTACCCCCATGACTAATCGCGAACCTCCGGTAGCGTGAGAATGGAGAAAGAAAAGGAACAATAAAGATGAGGAAAAAGAGACACCTATAACATTGATGAAATGGATGTCAAGATGGAAATGAAAAAAATAAAATATATTGCAAGAATGTTAAGGGAAAGAATTTAACAGGTGCACCAAATAGGAATATTAGTGGGTCCTACCCAAAGTAGGCTCATGCCCTTAATGCCTTGACAAACCCACATTCAAAGAGTCCGTAGGCTCTGGGAATGTCATTTGGAACAAGAGTTAAAGTCTTAACCGCAAGAATTTACCAAAAAGAAAACAATGTGTCAACTAAAATATACACTATTGATACAATCGGCAATGAGGTGAATAATGGAGAAAAGAGAATGGAATGGAATCCCAAGAACAAGGTGGTGTACAGCTCCTTATGTGTTGCATGATTAATGTGACTTAGCAGATCTCATTCCAACTCTGGCCTCAAACCAACCACATCCAGTGACTTTGCATCAATGCATTTGGCGAATCCATCCTCTTTAAGTAACAAGAATGTTGTCTCCAAGAGCCATCGCCATTCCGACGAAACAAGGAGGAGAGAATGGGAAGCGAGAAGGGCCTTAGTTAGAGGAAACATTTTTATTTGAGTTCCATAACCAGTGCTTGTAGCCCAAAGGATTATTTCGTCTAAGAGGTGTGCTTTGAATTCTGACTTTTTTGTTTGTTTTATGTGTTTATACGTGAGAATCACACCATGCAAAGACTTTATTATTTTTATTACTTAGCTTCCTGATGATTGGGTAACGTCGAAATGGTAAGAAACTCAAGAAGAACACATCCCAAGGGAGTTAGCTGGGTAAGACCACCCACACATAGTGGTACTGATGTCCTCCACCAATCCCAAGGGAATGGTGATGGACTAGTCTGCTAGCTCTAGTTGAATGTTGCTCTTCTTAAGTTGGGGTAGGTTCTAGGCTTGATACATTTCTCATGAGATTAAATTGACTTAGGAACCTGAGTCAAGAAGAGCCTTATGTGGTTCGTTCTCGGTGACTTGGAGATAGATTAAGGAACTCCCAAGGTCAAATAGTTTCCTGGAAAGGTGGCCTACCTTGATCCAGTCGGTTATGGTATGTGTTAACATAACCATATGCGTTAAGCTCTGTTGTTGGACTGAAGGGTGCACCGAAGTTTTATGTGTTGGAGGAGTGTGCACAGACTCAATCGCTTGTGGTCGTGAGAGCTTGTCTGGGATTTTGGTTTTGAAGAAAGGTCTTCTCTTTTTACAGTTGTCAGAACCAGCAGCAGGTTGGATGTTTACGGCTCTTGTAGCATTGCGTTGCTGCGGTTAAGTAGGGAGTTTCCCTTGCATTGTTAGAGTAGGAGGTGTTATGGGAACTACCGGTGGAAGAGGTGCGAACAGATTAGGAGGATGGTATGGGTATGGAGTGTCTCCCAGAGGAGAGGGAGTCCTTCTAAAGTACTCCCAAACTTGGTAGTGACGTCGGGGAGTTGTGTGACCCATGGAGTCACTTAGAGAAATTGGTTGTTGCACGTAGTATCCATATGGTTCGGGTTGTCAGTAAGGGTACTGATGTTTCAGTGGTGGCATCCCCCATGACTGTGGGTATTGCCACTGCCGATGTTGTCTGATGGGTTGTCGTGGAGTTCCACTTGGATAGTACATTAATGGTTGGTGGAACTGCCTTGGGTTATCTTGAGGATAAGGTAACCTTTGGGGTGTCTGCTGTCTGTTGAATCTCGGGTTGAGTGCATACACCCCAGACTCTTGTAAATGTGAGATGATTGGGCAACATCCCTTAGGATGGTCATATTGGCAGATCTCACATCCACCGTCATTGTCTGTGCCCAAGTCCACAACCTCATCGGAGATAATTATTTTTCCCTTACCCTTGTCACGTGTAGGGCCTAAATCTCTCCTCTTTGTCTTATTCTTGTCACTACTTTATTCCTCCTTAGACTCCTCTACGATTTTCGGGATAGTTTAAATTTTACTATCTAAGGAGCACCATACTTCATCTACCTTAGCCGATACTTCCGTTGTTAGCTTCTGAGGTGGTAAGGTTTTTCTGTTCGCCAACTCTACGAGTGGTGACTCATCCTCTTCATCGTAGAATCTCACTCCCTTCTTTCGAAGAGAGGGATCACGGTTATATTCTTCCACACTTTCCCTTTTTCGTAGCTCCCTTTCTTCTTTGGCTACGTGTTCCAAAAAGTGATGAATTTCATGGGATCTAAGTTCTGATAGTCTTCCTTGGGCATAAGTCCCAAGGGTTCTCCTAGTTTCATACCTTAGTCCATCTACGATGTGGTGGAGTTGATCTCGCTGTGCATATCCATGGCCCGGGCAACGATGTAACAATGCATAGTAGCGGCCCATGGTAGCATCCAAGGGTTGATGAGTACCTTGCTTCCATCCTTGGATCTGCTTATGCAAATTAGACACTCTGGAGTACGTTTGATATTTATTGTTAAAGAGTTCTAACATCATACTCCACCTCCTAATGGTTTCTGGTTCTAAGGACCGGTACCAACTCTTTGCTTCCTTGATGAGTGTCCTGGGAAACAACTTTAGTTTCTGCCACTCATTTTCTATGTTTTGCAAGACGCAGGCATCGTAGAATGCTTATAAATGATTTTGCAGATTCGCGTTGTATCCCCCTTCAAAGCGTGGGATATTGTTCATATCTAAGCGCTTGATCCAACTATCTTTTAAATGCCTTGTTGGTATTCTCACTACCTCCATTATATCTAGCATGCTTCGGGTGGCAAGTAGGGGTTCATCGTGATAATCTCTTTCATGACATTTATGATGTCTTCATTGTTCCCTACTTTCCCTTCGTTCATGCCCTTGTCCTCTCTCTCAACTCTCTCGTCGAGGTCTCTCATTTTTTCTACCTCTATCCTCACCGTTATGCTCTTTATGATTGCGCCTAGATGTGGAAGGAGAGGGTGAATGATGTGAAGAAGGGGAAGAAGAAGGAGAACCATCACCATGATGATGTTTCTTGCCTTCACTTCTGTGGCTTCAGCCCCGATCGTGATGACGATCTAAGTGCCCATCCTTGTCATGTGTTGTTGTTCCCTCAGTGAACAGTTGGTGTTCACGAGGATCAAAACTAAGGTTTTGTATCGTGGAGCGTAGGTTCTGATACCCCACCTCCTCACTATCATTAGGAAGAGGAACATCCTTCGATAGAGAACCTATTATGAGTGGTTCGCCATCTCCTATTTCACTTAGGACATGCAGGACCTCTTTGCCCTTCAACAATGTATGTTGGCTCTCCTGCCTTGAGTACCTTATACGTTGTGCGGTTGTGGGATGGTAATCCCTCATGTCAATATCTACCGTAACGTATTTAGCATATAATTCTGTCATGCTGATCTGTGCCAGAGCACGGAGGAGCATGTTGGGGACTGCACGATCCGGAGGTAACACAATGTTACCTTGCAAGTCTCTCCAGTGTATTTGTTCATCTTGATGGAAGATAAAAGTAAAATTAGATATATACTCATTGAGATGAGTATATTCCACCCTATATTATTGAGAAACTGGCTGATTTAGGTTATGTGTTTTAGATTGTCGACTATCTCTAGTATTGTCCCTAGGTGGTGTAATGCTCTTGTGAGAAGAAGAAGAAGACATGTTGTCTTATTGGTGTGCTGTTTAACCGTTATATAATTTTTCGTTTAATTAACCTTAAGGTTTGTTAAAGCTCCCCACAATGTGAGTGATCTCCTATGTTCTACTTAGCGCATAAACACTTAGTCCCGAGCAACGGTGCCAATGATAAGTGACGAGGTACCCCTACACTCAACCATACGAATACGAGCGTAACATGCGCGATCCGGTCTAACTCCACAGACTAAGTTCCTACACGCCTCATGGAACACTTAAGGTTAATTATTCATTGTCTTCCCAAACTTGTATTTTTCATAGTGTATGGTGAAGTAAGTTCGAGGTATATGATTTTTATAGATTTTTTGTTTTATCTTCTATGTTATTGAGGTGAAGGGTTGAAGAGACTAATTGACTAACTTTAACTAACTAACTAAGTTTGAATTAATCTAGCGCGTCAGCATCCATTCCCACTTACCGTTCACACCTTGAACCAATGCAAACGTGGTTACCAAATGCTAATCATTGTTGGGATCACCACGCGTAACGCACGTGCTCGAAGCAGTCGTACTGAGGCACTTAACTAGGAGAGAAGGGTTGAGAGAGATTTAATTCCTAATAAAGCATCTAAATGATAAATAGTAAAGAACAATAAATAAAAGTCCTATTTAGCCTATTCCATGCACTGCAAGGTTTATCCAAGAAGTTCGTCTTTATTGCTATACACAAAATTGTGTTCAGGTACAATGTCTGCTCGAATAAAGATCTGTTCACTTTGGAGTTCCTACTGCGGGCACATGGAAAATATTCTATCTCTGGAGAGATCAAACTGCCAGAGTTTCACTATGGCCTAAGCCTAGGATGGAAAATAAGGGAGAGTTGCCTCTTATTTATAGACTTTGCGACGCAATGCTATATCGCGTACACGATATCGTGGGGGACGACGTGATATCGTGGCCCATGCGATATCGCGTCCCATCACTAACTAACATAATATTTATCAATCCTAAGATAAGAGATATGATTTCAGGCATATGATGCTTCATCATACCCTCATAGCTTATAAAAAATTCATCATTGAGTTTTACAAAATGGATAAAGTCTAAGTACAAAAATTATCAAGTTTACCAAATCTAAATTAACTAAAATTACAAAAAACTTGAGTATTGCATTACAAAATTTATTTGAGTGGATGTTTTAGAAAGATGATAAGTGCCACATCTCCATTTCCAAATGGTGCTATTGCATAACAATGAAGGTGTAACTTCATAAAAAATGCTGTTTTTATTATAATAAGACTCGAAAGGGAAATTCCTTTGGGGATTTGACCTAAGGTATTTATACCCAAGCATTAGAGGTTGTATCAGCATAGAGTTGTGGAGCCAAAAAAGATGAGTAACAAGTGCGAGGTAAAGCAGGATAGGAAGAGGACTAGCCATCCCTTCTAGCTAGTTATAGGCATAATAATGGTGGTAGTGTTGGATAGCCTTTAAGGGATAGATAATGAAGGAAGATAACCCTAAGGAACACTTAGAGCATGACCCAGATACACTATTCCACATTAATAAAGCATTATTTTCTCTTAGTTCTACATTTTCCCTAGTATTTTCTTTATACATAATATCAAATATTAAGCATATTTGACATTTGCCACCTTGTTTTCCTTACTTATAATGTTGAATGTAATGTATATTTGTCATTTACCACAACCTCCAAGGATAGGATGTCACAATAAGAAGACTATATAGACATAAAAAAATTTACAAAATCATAAAGAATCTTCAAAACTTGCTAATTGAAAGTCTTCAAGTTATGCGTAGTAGTGGTGATTCTTCTTTCAATAGCTCTTTTGTTGAGTTCTTTCCTTTCATGTAGAGTTTCTAAAGGATCACTTTGTACTTCTCCTCATTAATTCATGGATCCCCCATAGTCCAAGTGAGCTTGGCTAGTTCTCATGTCATTAGGATCTTTCACAAACATAATAGTAATGGAAACATCATCAAGCAATGAATGTGATGCACTTTGCTTTAGAAATCATTACCTAATATCTTTTTCATTGGTAGTCTTCTTTGTCAAGTTCTTTATGACATCTTTTTGGTTGGTGAATTTCACCTTAAGAACCTTCAACTTTACATTTACAACTTGTAGATTTTTCTTTGTCTAGTAATGGATTTGGAACTCATGTTTAAAGAGATATTTTGATTAGAAGTTTCTTTTTAATCTTTCTTCTAGGTTAGACCACTACTATGATTTTCAACAACATCCTTACCCACATTTAATTTCATCTTACCTCATCTTCCTTTCTCACAAAGGACCTCCAACCTTAAGGACTCATTTAGGTACCATCTCTAATCATCCAAGGTGATGAGTAGTGGAGCAATCCAACACTTATGAGAGCGACGAGGTATCCCTACATCCAACCATACGAATCACGAGCATTCACACAGGATCTAGTCGAATTTTATGGATGGGACTAGTTGTGGCATCTAGATCGCTATGCATTGATTGCAGTTCGCTGTCTTCCCACTTGGACTAGTGGTAGCTTTGTCACATATGGTTTAGTCCAAAGTGAGGCATATGATGTTTATTATTTTATATTTTATAAGTTTAATCACCTAGAACCAGAATGAAAGGTAGAGTAATTTAAGTTCTAATTTGTCTACTATCTAGCTAGCCTAACACAAGTACCCGTTCCCACTCTCCAAACACATCTTGAATGCGTATAGTGCTATTGGATTACCAAATGTTAAGTGTTGCTAAGTTACCAAGCACTACATGTATGCTCGAAGTGGTCATGTTCATGTTCATTAACAACTGGAAATTAATTGCTTAATTAAAGTGCATGAATATTAAATGCATTAAAAGAAACATTAATCTATTCTCAGTGTTACAAGGATTATCAAAAGGGTTCATTTTTATTCCCGTCATGTTACTGTGCTTAGGTACATCAATGTTCAAACAAATATTTGTACACACTTAGAATTTTACAGTGGGCACTCAGAAAATATTCTAACTCTAGAGAAAACAAACTACAAGATCTTCACTATCTATGACAAAAAACTATGAAAAACTAATGCCCAAACCATGCGCCTAAGCACTANTGTTACTGTGCTTAGGTACATCAATGTTCAAACAAATATTTGTACACACTTAGAATTTTACTGTGGGCACTCAGAAAATATTCTAACTCTAGAGAAAACAAACTACAAGATCTTCACTATCTATGACAAAAAACTATGAAAAACTAATGCCCAAACCATGCGCCTAAGCACTATATTTATAGGTTGACAAACATGCTAGGATATCGAATATCCAACATCACTTCTAGGCCCAGATATTGGGTATCTGATATCGGTGTTAGCAAAAATATGGTTCATCATACCCACACGATTGAATGAAAACTCATCCTTGAGTGAACAATAGGAGAAACAAGTCCCTTACATAATATTGGGAAGGTATGGGATTATTGACTAACATGAAAACCACTGACTGACTCTGAGTGCTGCATTACAAAATTTTATTCGAGTGGATGCATACAAAATGGCAAAGTGACAAAAAAATTAGATAGACATTGAAGATTACAAAATTTGTAGAGGTCTTCAAAAATCTGCTGAAGATGATTCTTCTTGTTCTTACTAGCGGTGGAAAGCTTTTAACCTTGATTGTTATGTTGATGCTTCTCTAGTTATGTAGAACATTCTTGAAAGGTGGACTAAAATTTCTTCTTTGGTGAATTTTCCCTTAATAATAAACCTTTTTTTAAATACCTTAGTTTGCATTTAAGCACAAGGTGACGACAACATACTATGCCCAAGGCTATGAGGTAACTAAAATTATCAATCTATTCACATTATTTTGATCAATTACTATTAGTTACCATGATGTTCAAAAATAGGATGTTGGAAAAATTTCAAAAATTTCAAAGCAAGCATCCTTAGCCCCCATGACTAATAAGCATAACTCTAAAAGCACATAAGTATTTAAACAATTGAAACCAAAGGTCTAATTCAGAAGATTGCCAAGAAATATTAATAGATATGGAAATAGAAAAGTAGGAAAAATTAATGAAATGTATGAAAAGTAGTCCCAAAATCATGCATAAATTTAGAGCAACCATAATTGATGTTCTAGAAGATGTGAATGTTAGTTCAAAGACATTATCAGCAAAAGTTATGCAAGTGGGTCCTCCCCAAAGCAGGCTCTTGCCATAATGTCCCTACATAACCACTTCTACAGATGTTCATGGGCATCCTACAAGTTAAATGTCAATCATGCCTTTGTTCTAAACAACACACAATTGTCGTGGCTAGGATGCTGCACTATACTACACAAAACCAAAAGGCTCATAATCACATGCACTAGTGAGGCTCATAATGGGATGGGAAGGGACTACAGAGATAGGGATGTAAGGTACTTGACCATGTTTGCAATAGGTTCTTGTGAAAAATGTGATTAAAATGATCAACATACCTATTCATCCAAGTTTAGACTAAGTCCATACCCTAAATAATGACCTTGCATTGATGTGTTCCATCCTACCAACCACCATGAATCCACAACCACCTCAAAAAACAATCATCACTCCAAAAAGAGAAGAAAAGAGAAGAAGGAAGGAAGGGCCTTAGTTAAAGGGGTTCCTCCAAGCATGGGTAACATGTTTTTCTAGCCCCATAACTAGTGCTTGTAGCCCATTATTATTTCTAAGGGATGTGCTTTGAATTGCCATTATTACTTATTATTATTATTATTTTATTATCTTTCTCCATTTTTTTCATTTCTCTCTCTCTCTCTCTCTCGTGTTTTGTGTGTGTTTTTTGGATGGGAATCACACCATGCAAAGATAGAGCTTCCTTTTTATTGGTAAATGGAGAAGTGATGATATGTTCCAAGAGGAGTCATAAACCACATTAAGAAAGTCAAGAAGAGAATCCAACAAGTCCCCTTGAGGTCACACCCTTTGCCATTCCCACTTGGTCATTCCCTTTTTCTTCAAGGTACAATGATCATTGATGAATTTTAGTTTCATAAAAGAATAACCAAATTATTTCCATGAAAAAGACCTATTATTCAGAGAACTGGAGGAATGGATGAGGTGGTCTCACTACTTTACATAACTACTTACCCAATCATCTTGAGAGCATAGCACAAAAACCCAACACATAGTGTTGACTTCTGCATCATGACTTGGCAATATTATTAACAAAAACATAAAATACATTCATAAAACATAAAGAGAATGACTCAAGAAAGGAGAAAAATATAAAGAAAAAAAATATTAAGAAATGAAAAACATATGAAGAATAAAAAAATTCTAGAACTAATAAGCAAATCGGTTACTTCCCTGCATCTTTGAAACAATTTTATACTCATTTTCAAGCCATTGGGTGTCTTTTGATTTAGTGGCTACTGCACAAACTAGCTTTTGCTCACACACTTGCTCTTGAACTTTATGGTGGGTCGGTATAGGGTTTGTATTAATATTTTGAACTTCTGGCCCACAACTGCACCCTTTATCATTATTGGTAATGTATGGATTCTTTTGTCTCTCCATAATGATAGGTTTATCATTTATGTCTTGTTTTGGAGTAGTAATGGATGTTGGCTTTTATGTATGATTAGGAGATAGTGGTTGTGAAAAGGGAGGCATTACACTAGATTAGCATTGTGTTGGTTTGGATGATGTGGTCAGTCCATGAGTGTTTTGCTTTTGCCTATGACCTTTCCTAAAGAAGGGACATTTTTAAGTTTGCAGTGGGGACCTACTAGTATCGGCATGTTTATGCACATTCAAAATACATGTGGCATTTTTTTGTTGATGTTGTGATGTTGAACCTTCCTGTGTTGTTGGAGGTGACATATGATGGAGATGAGTATGAGAATATTGAGGATATGATGCAAGGTGAGAGGTGTGAGATGGTGATCTCATATAAGATGTTATGGGATGATGATATTTGGGAGAGTTGTCATAGTGATGTGAGCCAGAGGAAGTAGAACTAGTTGGGGAAACAACTTGTTGAACATAATATCCATATGGGTTTGGTTGGCAGTAAGGGTAGGGCTAGTTTCATGATGGCCTCCCCCACAACTATGGGTTTTGCCACTATAGTTGAAGGCTGATAAGAAGTCCCACTAGGATAGTATAATTGGTTGAAGGACTATCTAAAATTACCTTGTGAAAAATGAAATCTCCTAGGCATGTGCTTCTATACAAACTTCAGATTTAATGCCCCTACCCAATACTCATGTAGATGTAACAAGATTGGGCAATGTTCCTTCAGATGGTTATATATGCATATGTCACATCGACTATCTTCATTTGTGGTTGAGTCTATAGCCTCACTTTTTTCAACTATTTTTCCTATTTTCCAAAAAGTGTTCCTAGTTGTTGCTTGGTTATGCTTCCTTCATTTATTGTGATCTCCTGGTTCATTTTACATTGCCTTCTCCTCAATTGTCTCAACGAGAGTTGTAACATTTTCATATATCCACTCTGACATCCTATTAAACTTTGCTTCAAATTCATCAATAGACTTCTGTATCAATTAGGTTCATTGTAGGATTACCTTATCGAGAGCGATCTCTTTTTCCTTATCATAGATATGGACCCTTTTCTTTTGAAGAGTTGGATCCCAGTTGTTTTCCTCTACATTCTCCCATTTGCACAACATTCCTTCTTCTTTTGCCAGATTCTCGATTAACTCTTGGACATGATGGATTCGTAGCTTGTATAATTGAGCTAGAGCATACATCCCAAGGGTCTCCCTTATTTCATTATAAAGCCTATCATTGATGTGGAATAGCTATTTTTCCTTAGAGAAAACATGGTCTAGACATTGATTTAGTAGAGAATAATATCTATCTAAGGCCATGTCCAAGGGTTCATGTTGTTCCTGCCTCCATCCTTGGATGCGTCTCCTTATGTTGGGCACCCTCGCATAGGTTTGGTATTTCTCGTTGAAAAGTTCCAACAATGTGGACCACCATTAGATTGAGTTTGGCTTCAACGATTGATACCACATTTTGACTCTATTGATTAATGTCCTAGGAAACAGCTTAAGCTTTTACCACCCAATTTCAATGTTGTATGAGACATAGGCATCATGGAAGGCCTGTAGATGATGTTGTGGATTAGAATCATAGCCTCCCACAAACTTAGGAATATTATTCATATCAAGCCTAAGTAGGTGAATTTCCTTACGATGTTTATGAGGTATCTTAATTGCATCCATGATCAGCATCAGACTCTTAGTGTCCAACAAGGGTTCATCATCATCAAATATGTTGTGATGAATATTTCTATTTCTATTCGTTTGATTGTGACGATCTTTTCTGTGCTCATTTTGATATCTTTGATTTTGCCTTTGGGTTTGATTTCTATTTTTGTCTTGACCCCATAGTGGAGCTCTATCTCTATATCTACGTTCATCTTTGTCAGAACTAGATGTTGAAGAGGAAGAGAAATATGAGGAACTGGGAGAATCGTCATGGCTTCTATAGTTCTCCCTTTGGTCCTTTAATTTATCTTGTATAGGTTTAGAGGAGGTTCTAGGCCTTGAGGCCCTTCTTGTTCTATGAATTTCTTCATCTCCTCTAGGATTATTTGCACTAGTTGAATGTGTCTTTGAGTGCAGTAAGGGTCTAAATGAGCATAGGAAACCCCTATTTAAGGTTGTTCACTCCAATTTTCTTTAGTATATATCCAATCATTTCTCCTATGAGTGTTCTCATCATACAATGCTTTATTGGTTCTATGTGAAGACATGGTTTTATTTGATAATGTGTGTGACTTAAAATATTAATGGTTTCTAAAGATAAATTGTTAATACTTTTATAGTGATTATTTGTGATATAACTAATCTAGATAACTAGCACCATCCCTAGCAATGGTGCCAATGATGAGTGATGAGGTACCCCTACGTCTAACCATACAAATCACAAGTGTTCATGCACGATCTAGTTGAATTCCATGGATGGGACTAGTTGTGGCATCTAGATCGCTATGCCTTGAGTGCAGTTCGCTGTCTTCCCACTTGTACTAGTGGTAGCTTTTCACGTATGGTTTAGTCCAAAGTGAGGCATATGATTTTTATTATTTTATATTTTATCAGTTTAATCACCTAGAACCAAAATGAAAGGTAGAATAATTTAAGATCTAATTCATCTACTGCCTAGCTCGCCTAACACAAGTACCCATTCCCACTCTCCAAACACATCCTGAATGCACATAGTTCTACTGGGTTACCAAATGTTAAGTGTTGCTTGGTTACCAACCACTACATGTATGCTCGAAGTGGTCATGCTCATATTCATTACCAATTGGAAATTAATTACTTAATTAAAGTGCATGAATATTAAAGGCATTAAAAGAAACATTAATCTATTCTCAGTGTTGCAAGGATTATCAAAAGGGTTTATTTTTATTCCCGTCACACTGTTGTGCTTAGGTACATTAGTGTTCGAACAAACATGTATACACACTTAGACTTCTACTGTGGACACTCAGAAAATATTCTAACTATGGAGAAAATAAATTGCAAGAGCTTCACTATCAATGACAAAAAACTATGAAAAATTAATGCCCAAACAATGTGCCCAAGCACTATATTTATAGGTCGATACACATGCCAGGATATCAGATATCCGACATTACTTCTGGGCCTAGATATTGGGTATCTAATATTAGAGCTAGGTAAAACATGATTCATCAAACACCCAACCATACAAGTCATAGGCATTTCATTCACAATTAGATTGTAATTTATGAATGAGGCAATGTGATTATGCTAGTAATTGGTTAGAGTTTGTGATCATTGTCTTCCCACATGAGCTAGTGAAATATATGGGTATGGTTTAACTCACAATGAGGTATATGATAGATAATGTTGTAGGGCCATTGCTACTTATAGTAAACATGGTAAAGTAGAAAGAATTTCTAAGTCTAAGGAAAATAGTAAATAATCCTATTCTATCCTATGACAATGAGTATTTGGTCCTAACCTTCAATACACACCCTAGGCTTTGTGTAACTACTTTTGGGATTACTAAGTACTTCACTACTAAGTGAACCAAGCGATAGCACTACTAGGTTACCAAGAAATTACACTTAAGTGCTCGAGATCAGTTGTACTCATTTTGCTTAACAATAATAATGGTAAAGTGCATGGAAAAGTAAAATTTAACTAAGAAAATAGTAAAGATTATTCTAAGTAAAATAGTAAACTAGGAGAATGTTGTAATAGTATGAAATAGCTCAATTTTTATTACTACTCACACTTGTGCCCAAGTACAAGATGCTTGAATAAAGACTTCATACACTATGTCACACTACATTGCTGGCATTCACACTTCTAACTACTTATGAAAACAAACTGCAAGAGTTATGCTACTA
The DNA here is from genome assembly GCA_015680685.1 of Gnetum montanum. Classification (NCBI taxonomy): domain Eukaryota; kingdom Viridiplantae; phylum Streptophyta; class Gnetopsida; order Gnetales; family Gnetaceae; genus Gnetum; species Gnetum montanum. The sequence goes on from MNCI01010292.1 coordinate 109,760, forward strand.
TGTTATGAAAACTATTACAAATCCATGTGCCTAAGTGTTGTATCTATAGGCTAGCATGCATCCTATAGTATCGCATATACGACAACGTAGCATGGGCTACAATATCAAAGCTACAACATTGGAGCTACGATATTGTATATCCAATATCGTAGTCCATCAAAATTTCAATTTATCATACCCCCACAACTAACAAAAAAATCGTCCTTGAGTTAAAACAAAATGGGGATAGAGTTCCTTACAAAATTGGGAGGTAGATTTACATGACACTTTATGTAGCAGTGGTTTTTTACAAAAATGACAAAAAACATGATAGGACAAACTTTTAATAAAAAAAAAAAAAAACCAAATTTCGATGAAGCTCGATTTAGCCTTATGTAGTGCTTGGTTGTGATGGCTCTTCCATCGGTTGCTTTCCCTTGTCATTAGCCTTTTGAAATTTGTATCTATTTAGGAGTACTTGAAGCTTGTCTTCTTCTATTCTTAGGTCATGTACCATCAATACTTGTTTTGCAATGTGTGATGAAGCACGTACATCCCATGAACATGATAGCTGTGGAAACATTTGATTGGCTTTAACATACCATGCTATAGACTACCTCCTTTCTTTTTCAAAAGCTCTGGCCTTTGCTCGTAATTTGTAATAATTTAATAATCTTCTCGCTAGGTTTGCTACTACATCTTTCTACTTCTAATAGCTAGTCCTTACTACTTTTAACTTAGAGTTTGCCACTTGAAGTTTCTATAAGGCATCTTTATAATCTGCAAACTCTTTCTCATATAGTGCATACATGGCTGCAACTTACTGTTCCAGTTCATTTTTGGGCCTGCTTGCTATCAACATGGCCAAGTTAGCACAACGATGATTAGCTAATCCCATGTACCCTTTTAGGTCCTCTATCTGCAAGTATTTATTCTTAACTTCTACTTGGTGGAAATGGACATAACTATTTAAGATGGATTGCCAATCTAGATTCTGTGTTGATATGGAATTGATTCTAACCTTTGCCATGTGGATCTCTTATTCATTGATCTACTTATACATCCCCACATGGTCATGGAAGTGTTCATTGAGTTATTCATGCTTCTTAGCTTCATTTTCCATGCTTTGATTTCAATAACTAATTTTTGTCTTATTGCATGTACCTCCTTCATTGACAGGGTTTTGTTCTCTCTTGTTAAGTGGCTCATGTCTTGGTTAATCCTCATCAGTTGCTCTCTCAACTAATGAATTCTTTCTTCTAGGATGTTCTTCTATTTTTTAATGTTGGATAATCTACTGTTATTAGCAGCGAGCTGTTTGCTCTCTTCGTGGGCTAAGGTGAGTGCCTTAGCATGTGCATACATTTGTGCTTCTACAATGGAGGCATTCCACACCACTTTCTGCTTCTCATTCTCCATCTACTTATTTTGCTGAATCAGGCAGTTGATTTTCTTTATTCTAAATTATTCAATCTAGTTAAGCACAATGAATTGAGTTGGGTCTTTATGTTCTACCCTTAGGGTTATGACCTCTTCTTGTAATCTTAGAATTCACCTTTTGCATGCTTCACCCTAGTCTTTGCCATGACTAGCTTACCCTTTATTATAATAAGTTATGACTACACTAGAGTGACATCACTTAGAATGTCAAAAAGTGTTGTCATCAGCTTTCTAGTCTACAGTACTCGATCTAGCACATCTTCATGATCTGCAGGAGTCATTGACATTCCAACTAGCATCTAAGCATCTTTGGCTCTAGTGAGATCTGCTGGTGGCACAATATTTACATTAAAGGATTCTTTAATGTGATCTATGATCACTTTTTTGGCTCTAATTGCATCTTGATGCTACATACCACAACTGTGGCTCCTTCTCCATTTTCTGGCACCACTTGGAATGATGCAGTGTTCCCAGAGATCTTTTTTGATCAATAAATCCCTCATCCTAACTGTAATGAGATCTATTCACTTATGGGATCTGTAAAAACTATGGGATGAATGGCATTATCAATTACTCTATAGAGAGTGACCTCCTCCATTGTTCACCAGCTGATAGTCTTTGCAATTTGTTGCAAATGACTAATTGATAGCCTATAGTCTTGTAGTGGTAGTGGTGGAACTTATTGTTGCTGCTATTGTTGCTACTACTGCTGTTGACCGCTAGGACCTACTTGCTACTGTTTTTTAGTGGTTTGTGTGGTTTTCCCAACTTCTATTTCTTCCTCCATGTAATCTTTCTTTAGTGGTGCAAGCTTAAGCATCTAAGCATATGAGGCATTCTGAGCTTTCTTGAGGACATCATTGGTGTACCCTAGGATTCCAACACATTTGCATAGCTTCCTGATTAGTTAAGGGAATGAAAGTGTCAATTTTCCTATCTTCTTCTCCGTGAACTACCTTTGAATCTCCATAAAATAAAGTTGTGCAAGATTGACATTGTACTTTCCCATCAGGATTGCACTTCCTCTAGCCACATAGGTGGATAATATGTTTAATCTCTTGGTGGAAAATAAGTGATATAATCAAATTTTGAAATAAATTCTTTCCTCAAGAGTTAATTCATTATATTCTTTATGCTCTTTGTTATATGCCCTTTTTAACCATAGTTTTCTTGTTTTTGTATCAAACCTAATGGAAAAATGTGCCAACCTTGCCCCTTCATTGGGCACATTCAGAGCTTATGCTATTACCTTGATCAAATACAAAACAAAGACATCCTCTATCTTAACTATAGCATCTTTTGCCTTGTTATGCGAAAACTAGTAAGTCTCCCCAAGGTACCATTCTTCACTGCCTCGATGATACTTGGAGTTGCATCCCCACTACCTCGGGAACAAATTCTACAAATGGGCCAAAGTTCATTTTCACAACCATTATGGTTAGGAGCATCTTTTCTTGGACGATTTGGAGGCATTCTTGTGACAATGTGAGGTGTTGTCCCTATACTTGTGGTTCTTCTACCTCTATTGAGTTGAATGTCTAGTAGCAAGAGTTTCTTGATGGATCCTATAAGATTAAGCCTCCTGCTCTACATGTTCTACTTGTGGCTCTTGTGCTCATGTTTGGCCTCTTCACTGCCTCTTGGTCTCTTGCTTGTTGGTTGTGGAAGTTCTCATTGTGCTCCTCTCTTTAGGGCCATCTGCAATTAATCAAGGGTTCTCATAAATTTTTAATGGTTCTATACCTTACTCATATCCTTAGTTACATTAAGTTCCTTGTTTATTATGATTACAAAGTTAGGAAATTTTCAAAAAGTAACCCCTTTAGTGATTTCATATGGCCTAAGATAATTGGTATGGTTGATTAAGAGACCTATTAAAATTATTTTGGCCTTGACATGAGTGATTTTCTTTAAAAATTCTTATTATCTTCCTTTAAACTTACCCTTATAATACCTTTCGGGCATTAGTAATTTTGGAAAAATAATCGACTTAGATTTTTCTTACTAGCATTCCCACAACTAAGATGAGCACTCTAGGATTAAATAGATTTGAAAAGTGCAAAAATCAAAGTGATAGTGTGTAAGTTAAGGCTTGGAGAAGCTAGGAGATCAGAGCTCAATTCGTAGAAGAAAAATGGAGAAATCTTCCTAGGCTTCATGTGTGAAAATGAAATTTTTTTGCTAAGTGTCCACTTATATATAAATTTTGTGGGATTCGATATCAGAGGGACCCTAATATTCAAAGGGTCTCATGATTAAAAATGAATCATTTTGAGTATTTGGAAGGTGTGAACCATATTTAGAGGGTCTTGGCTATGAATGATGCATATTTTTAGAAAATTTGTCTTGGATAATGCATAAAGAAGGAATATCAGGCTACAAAAGTTCATGAAGTATTTATGAGATGGGAGAGATGGGCAATGAGTTCATGTTATTAGAACAAATAGTTTGAGTAATAAGGAAGGCTTTTATTGATGTTTATTGGTATTGGAAGGCTCAAGATGATGCGGAATCACTTAGTAGGTATAAGAGACAATAGTTATACAAGTGGGTCCTTCCCAAAGTAGGCTTTAGTCCTTAATGCCCTTGTATAACCATGCCTAAAAGTGTCCTTAGCCACTTCAAGAGTTAAATTTAATGCATGCCTATTTAGCATAACACACATGTTAGTATCACCAAGTGAGGAAAATTACGCTATGTTACACAAAATAGCAAGTTATGATTATTCATATAGTGGGATGAAATGGATTTAAAGGGGATTGTAGAAACTGACATGTGAGGTGTTTTACCATACACATAATGAATTCTTGTGTTTTATTAGTGGTTAAAGTAATCATTAGCCTTTTTTCCAAAATTCAAACCAAGTCTAGACCACCTTTCAGTGGCATAGCATTGTCTCATCTCTTGGAATTAGAACTGTAAGACTACCACTATTGCAAGGAGTATTATCACTTAGTGTGTTGTCCAAGGGAGGATTTTATTAATGGCATTTTTTATTTTGTTTTTAATTTTTCAAATGCCACCTACCTTCAAGAATTGATAACATGTCTTTCTAGTGGAACCCTAGGAATTTATTTTATGCATGAGTTTTATTTTTATCTGTGTCAACCTTACCAGAGGACTACCTTCAGGCATGGGTAACATGTCTTTCTAGTGACATGGTAAGGCATCAATTATTTTACTCTATTTTTGCACATCGTCTTTATTTTTGTAGATGGGAACAACAATTTTTTTTCTCCCATTGTTGAGGAATTATCCTTCCTTAAAAATTTTGTTAAATAATTGTATTAACCATGAAACTCCTTTATCTCTGCTTTCCATGTTTTTATAGGAATGTTATCTAGTTTAATAACTTTTTCATTTTTTATCTTTGATAAGGCTATTTTCACCTTAGAGAATGAAAGTTTATTAACTAGATTAAACTTTGGCTCTTCTTCTTAGATATCTTCTCTTCAAAGTTCTTTAATTAATCATTCTTAAAAATAAATTTTCCACCTATCCAAAATTTCATTATCTTTTAAGAAAATTCTTTTATCAAGCTTCTTAATGCATTTGGTGACTAATATCCTTATATTTCTTATTTCTAATTTTTGCCAACTTATAAATAGAATTTTCTCCTTCATTTATTTGTAATTTTTCATAAAAGTTATCTAAGGCCTTATATTTGGCTTTGGCTATGGCTATTGTTCTCTGTCGTTTTGTCATTTTGTCTATCAACTTATTTTCTTACCTACCACTTTTTTGCCATTCCTTAAAGCATTTTTTTATTTTGTTTCAGATAGTAATGAGTGGTGAAGTATCTAACACCCAACCATACGAGATATGAGCGTTCATGCGTAATCTTGGTCAAACTCTGGAGATAAAGCAATGTGATTATACCAGTAATTAGTTAGCGTTTGTGCTCGTTGTCTTCCCATGTGAATAAGTAAAATTAATGCATATGATTTAACTCACAGTGAGGTATATGATAATTGATGTTGAATTGGTCGTTATGCTCCTAATGTCATGAAGTGAAAGTAAAAGTTTCTAAATCTAAGTAACAACAAAACAAATCTAAACTAGCCTCTGCCATGAGTTTCTGGTCTTAATCTTTTGGTTACACCTTGGACTTTGTGCAATGACTATTGGGATTACCTAGCACTACACTACTGGGCATACCAAGTGATAATACTACTGGGTTACCAAGTAGTTATACTTATGTGCTCAAGATTAATCATACTCATTCCTCTTAATGACATTAAAAGTAAATTGCAAGTAATGGTAAACATTAACTATGAAAATAGTAAACTAATTGGAAATAGAAATAAAACTAAGTGCTACTACAATGATGTAGAGTAATCTTGATCTTTATTACCAGTCATGCAATGCATCCAAGTACATCACACTTGAATAAAGATTTTGCTCAATTAGAAAACATCATACTATGGGCACACATTGCTAATAATTGAATTCAAGAAAAAAAATTGAAATAGTTATCTTACTAAACTATCAAATATATTGTGGATCCATGCACCTAACTGCTACTTATATAGGCTAGCACACACCCCATGATATTGTTTATACAATAATGTATCTACGACATCATAGATATGATATCATTGACTCAAAATTTTTGGATTTATCATACCCCCATGACTGATTGAAAACTCTTCCTTGAGTTAAAACAAAATGAGGATGGAGTTCCTTACAAAATTGAGAGGTAGATTTACATGTCACTGACCTCTATATAGATGACTCTCTAGTGCCATAGTGGATTTTACAAAAATGAACACATGACATGATAATTTTGACAAAAATGAAAAAACAAAATTTGGTGAGGTTTAGTGTAGCCTTATGTTGTTCCAAGTGGAGGTGGCTCTCCCATAGGTTTCTTCCCCTTGTCGTTAGGCTTTTTAAATTGGTATTTGTTTAGGAGCGCCTACAACTTCTCTTCTTCCATTCTTGGATTGTTGATCGTCCATGCTACTAAACCAATGTTGGATGGATTCAGCAAATTTCATGGACATGGTAGTTATAGAAATATTTAATTGGCTTTAACGTACCACACACAAATTATCATCTCTCTTCTTCAAAAGCTTTGGCCTTTTCTCTAAGTTCATGATAGTCTATTAATCTTTTGGCTAGATTCGCTGCTACATCTTTTTGCCCCTAGTAGCTAGCCTTAATTGCTTCTAGTTCTAATTTTTCTACTTGAAGTTTTCATAGAGCATCTTTTCTATCTATAAACTACTTCTCATATAAAGCATAAGTGGTTGCTACTTGCTATTCTAGTTCATTTTTGGGCCTACTTACTATTAACATGGCCAAGTTACCATAACGAAGGTTCGCTAACACCATGTATTCTTTTAAGTATTCTATCTATAGGTCTTTGCTTTTCACTTCCACTTAATACTTCTAGGCCATGCTATTCAAGATGGATTACCAATTAAGATTTTGTGCTGCAATCGAATTGATTTTACCCTTTTTCATCTAGATCTTTCTCATTTATCTACTTGTACATGTCCACTTGGTCTCAAAAGTGTTCTTTGAGCCTTTCATGTTTCTTAGCCTCATTTTGCCACAGATAGATTTTGATAGCTGATTTCTGTCTAATGGTGCATACCTCCTCCATAGAGAGGGTTCTATTTTCTCTTGCAAGAAGGAACATATCTTGGTTGACCCTTATCAACTACTCTCTCAACTATGGGATGCTTTCTTCTAGAGTGTTTTTCTACTTTTCTATAATGGCCAACGTTATGTTGTTTGTAGCAAGTTGTTTGTTTTCTTCCTATAAGGTAGTAAGTGCTTTGATGTGGGCATATGATTGGGCTTTAGCTATTGAAGCTTTTCATGCTACCTTTTCTTTCTCATCTACTATGTCCTAATTATTCTTAAGGAGGAAATTGATCTGTTGAGCTCTAAATTATGCTATCTGATTTGGTGCTATGAATTGAGTTGGATCTCTTCTTTCTCCTCTCAGGGCTACAAGCTCTTCTTGTAATCTATGACACTCATTCTTAGCATGCTATGCCCTAATTTTGGCCATGATTAATTTTCCTTTGGTGGTAATTAATTCAAATTGTGTTGTAGTGATATCACTATGAATATCAAATAGATTTTTCATAACTTTTCATGTCTTCAATAATCTATTTAACACAACTTCATGTTTTGTAGGAGTCATAGAGGTACCAGCTAGCATTTGAGCATATTTGGTTCCAAAAATATCAACTGGTGGCATAATAGGTACATTTAATGATTCTTTGATGTGATTTTTAATCACTTCTATGGCTCTCACTACATCATGGTGTTGCATGACCACAACTGTGACTCCTCCAGATTGGAGCACCACTTGGAATAATGCAGCGTTCCCGGAAATTTGTTGTGACAACTAGGCCTTTCTTCTTGACTTTAACAATATTTATTCATTGGTAGGATTGGTTGAAATGGTTGGTATAACTACATCATCAATGACTTTGAATAGATTAGCTTCTTCTCTTCTTCCCCAACTAATAGTTTCTACAATTTTCTATAGATGACTTATTGAAGGTCTGTAACCTTGTGGTGGCAGTGGTGGAACTTTTGGTTGTTGCTACTATTGTCTTGTGGCTTGGGTAGTCTCCTAAATTTCTAGTTGTTCTTTTAATTTGTCCTTTGTAGGAGGCACTGACTTGAGCATTTTAGCATAGGAAGGATTTTGTGCCTTCCTAATGAATCATTTGTATACCCTAGGATGTCATCTCATTTACATAACTTTTAGATAAGGCAAAGGCATGGAAGTGTTAACTTCCCTACCTTATTCTCTTCAAACCACCTTTGGATTTATATGAAGTAGAGGTAAGCAATGTTTGCATTGAATTTTCCCATTAATATCACACTCCCTCTGGCTGCGTATGTAGAGATTTGATTCAATCTCTTGGTAGGAAACAAGTGATAAGTGCCAATTTTGAAATAAATCTTTCTTGCTGCTGTTAATTCACTGTATTCTTTATCTTCCTTGCCATACATTGGCTGTAACCATAGCTTCCTGGTGTCTGTGTTAGATCCGATTGATATCTATGTTACTTTTGCTTCTTGATTAGGCACATTCAATACCTCTACGATTGCCTTAAGATACTGAGATTCCTTCAATTTTGATTATCGCATCAGCTTCTTGATTTTGCCAAAACTAGAGTGTTTCTCCTAAATACCATTTTGCATTGTTTATCAAAGTAGGCCATAAAGGAGATGTCTGAAGTTGGACCTTAATATGTTCTTCAAAAAAATCCAAAAATGGACCAAATTTAAGATCCATCCTTATTGTTGACATGATGGAATTTTCTTGAATGGCTTGAAGGCATTTAGGTAAGAGTGTAAGTTGTTTTCCTTGTATAGGCACTAGTGGAATGTCTACTTATGCTTGAGCATATTGCTTTATGGCAAGAGTTTGTTGATGAATGTTGAAGGACTGTGCATCTTGCTCTCCTTGTTTTGCTTCCATATTTTGCACGCTCTCTTATCTTCTTCCATGGCCTCATGGTATTTTGCTTACTAATCATGGGAGTTCTATGCTCCTCTTTCTAGGGCCATCTACAATCAATCAAGGGTTTGGAATTACTAGAATATTGTCATAAATGAACAAAAATTTGATACCTTACCCATACCTTTAGTCATATCAAGTTCTTAGTTCATTATGATTGTAGAGTTAGAAGATTTTTCAATAACAACCCCATTAGTACTTTAAATGAGTGGTATGATCAATTAGAAGTCTTCTTTGGCCTTAACATGAGTCGTTTACTTAAAAATTTCTTAATATGTTTCCTTAGACTTACCCCTATAATATCTTCCAATTGTTACAAATGTCAAAAAAATTGACTCAAATTTTCCTTGCTAGCATCCCCCCTCCCACAACTAACGTGATCACTTTGGGATCATGTAGATTTGAAAATCATAGAAATCAAGGCAATAATGAGCAAGTTATGGGAGCGGGAAGTTGAAGTGTTAGAGCTCTTAGGTACAAAGAAAAATTAGCAACAACTCCCTTCTTATGAAATTCAGAAATGAAAAATTTTTCTAACTCCCCCATGTTATAAATAGTTTTTATGCATACGATGTCGTAAATGTGACATCATAGATGCAATATCATAGGTGCCTATGATATCGTTGATACAATGTCACCATAGAAAAATCAAAATTTCTAAATGTTTTTCTTAAAAAAAATTGAGTCCCATAGGATAGTCAGAAGATTTGCATCATGTTGAAAGGATCTTAATATAGAGATAATGCTTTAGTTGTGAAAAATAAGCATTGAAAGTCTATGATTAAGGAATCTTGGGTAATGAAGGGATATGAGGTATTGATGGAATGGATGAGAAAGACAACATTTTTGTGTTATTAGAATAGATAGTGTGAATGATATGGGAAGTATTTATTGTTATTTATTGGAATTGAAAGGCTCAAGATGATATGGAATCGCTTGGCAAGTATAAGATACACCAGTTATACAAGTGGGTCCTCCCCAAAGCAGGCTCTAGCCCTTAATGCCCTTGTATAACCATGCCTAAAAGTGTCCTTAGGAACTTAAGGAGTTGAATGTAATGCATACTTGTTTAGTAAAAGATATGTTAGTACCAACAAATTAGAAAAATAACACTATGCTATACAAAATCATAAGTTATGATTATTCAAACAGTGAGATGAAATGGGTTTGGAAGGGATTGCAGAAATTGGGATGTGAGATGTCTTACCATAGGCATAATGAATTCTTGTATTTTATTAATGGTTAATGTAATCATTAGCCTTTCTATCCAAGATTCAAACCAAGTCTAGACCACATTCCAATGACATCGCATTGTGTCATCTCATGGAATTACAATTGTTAGACTATCAATGTTAGAAGGAGTATTGTCACTTGGCATATTGTTTAAGGAAGGAGTTTATTCATGGCGCTTTATTTTTAGTTTTACGATTTTGAGAAGCTACCTACCTTTAGGCATGGCTTTCCAATGGGACCCCTAGAAACTTAGTTTGTGCCCTTTATTTGTTATTTGTGTCAATATTTTTTAAGATAGCACTTATTTTACTCTTACTTCCATTTTTTGTTAGATCTACAAGGATATACTACAACCTTAGTAACATGATAGAATTTACAATAATAATAAAAAAAGAATCCACAAGTTCTCTTGATGTCACACCCTTTTCATTCCACTTGGGTTTTCACTTTTCTGTCCAAGCATAATGATCACAAGTTTATTTTTAGTTTGATGATGGAAAGAATATCATTATGGCCATAGTAAGAACCTTTTATTATTGGAATGCATGGATGGATGATGTGGGCTCACTGTGCAAATAATTAGTTTCTTATGACTTGACTTCATAGAAAAATTTTCATCTTATTGGGCTACTTCTTGCCTTTATTTAAGTGTGTTTTATTAATGATCAAAAATTATTTACAAAGGGTTGGAAACGAAGTATAAAAGAAATGGGAAAGCTAGTAAAAAATTATGAAAATGTATAAGGACTGAAAAATGTTAAAGAATTAAAAAATATTAAAGAATGTGAAAAATTGAAGAAATGAGAAAGTATAAAAGAATGAGAAAAATGTAAAAGAATGTGAAAAATTAAAGAATTGTAAAACAAAAAAAATAGAAAAATCACTTATTAATTCCCCAAGTCATGATAGGGCATCTCGCCCATGACTAAACTCTTGGGTAAGTGTTTGAAAAATGCTTCCCAAATATCTTGGATAATACCCTTTGGTCGGTTCTCTTACCATCTTTAGGGTTTTAACTTTGTTATGATCATCCCATATGATCTTGATGGTAGTTGAGTTTTGATCATATAAGCTCTTGTTTTCCTTTCTAACTAATATGTGTTCATGAGTTAATATTTTCATTTCCAAGTCCTTAGTTGGAGTCTTTTTCTTCGGATAGGAATTAGGAAGTGGTTCATGTGTATCCATGCATATGTTTAACAAATTAAGATTCTCAACTAGTGGTTACATGGTGTCTTTTGGTTTTTTGGCTTCTACTCTTATTTCTGTACACATTTGTGTTTCATTATTATTGTGGATTAGTATGATGTCTATGTTAGTATTTTTAATATTTTGTTTACTGTTGCACCCTTCTATTTTAGCTATTATACATGGAATTCTTTGTGTATGGATGGCTCCATGTTTGTCCTCTTTCGAGATCTCCATGAATAAATCTCTCATGTTTAGCCTAGCATTAATGGTTCTAAGCCATGCCCTCCCCATGATGATTAGACATTCCTTATTAGTACCCTTCACATTAATCACCAAGAAGTCTACTGGATAGGACCACCCATTGATAGTGGTCATTGCATCATCAATTTGTCCTAAAGGGATGGCAACAAATTGATCTACAAGCTCCAACTTGATGTTGCATTCCTTGAATGNACAACAAATTGATCTACAAGCTCCAACTTGATGTTGCATTCCTTGAATGGTGGCAGGTTCCATGTTTAATATCTATTGTATGAGATTAAATTGACTCTGAACCCTAAGTCTAATAGAGCTTTTAATGGTAGATTCCTAGCTACCCTTAGATAGATCAAAGGAGCTCCTAGGTTAATTTGCTTCTTGTGGGAGTGGCCCTGCCTTTATCCAATTGGTAACAACTACAGTGAGCATGACAGTCTATATTTTTAGACTTGATGATGATGGAAGGTTGTTAAGAGTGAGAGGATTTGTTTTAGGAGAAGATGATCTTGATAAAGCTCTTATTCTGCTAGCCTTCTCTGGACTTGTCCTAAAGAAAGAACGTTTCTTTGTTTGGTCCTTAGCATTGCTGGTGAGATCTTCTATTTCTACATTTACTACCCTTACAACCTCTTCTATTGTAGATGTGATGGTAGTTCACCCTACATTATGAGTGGTGGCACTAGTGGCAAGGGATTTGGTTTGGGATTTGAGAGATTAGCTACTTGTGAATGCACGTGCAAATTTAGATTAGTCCTTGGTGGTGTTAGTTGGTGGTATTCTACTGAATAGTACTATGGGATTTGAACATTTGCATGATTAGGTGAGATTAGATGCTAGACATAGTATCCATAAGGGTTAGGTTGTCAGTATGGATACTATTGGTGCAGTGGTGGCATGACCCATGATTGCGACTACTGCCATTGCTAATGGTAGTGCTCCTACAATTACGGTAAAGCTCCACTGGGATAGTACATTGGTTGAGGTTGTCATCTATAGTTACCTTGAGGATAAGGTAACCATTTGGGCATTTTCTTTTGAACAAATCATGGGTTAAGTGTGTATGCCCTAGTTTCTTGCAAATGTACCATGACTAGATAACATCTTTTAGGATGTTTGTACTAGCACATGGTACAACCTTCATCATCTATTGAGCTAGTGTCTTAGTTCCCAGCTATTGAAGAAACTTTACCCTTTTATCCAAATTCCTTCTTCTTCTTCTTATCTCTACTTTTGTAAAGTTCTTGTTTAGCTTTCTCCTCCACAATCTTTAGTGCTATTATACATTGTTCATCTACTGAATCCCACATTTTTGCTACCTATGCTGCTACATTGGCAATAGATTTCTGAATTAGTAGCATCTCTTTCCTAATGACCATACCCAAGGTTTCTTCCTCTTGGGTATCACATACTCGTGCATCTCTTTTTTGGATTGATGGATCCTTCTTGTATTTTTTAGCTATTTCCCTTTTTCTAAGTTCTCCTTCTTCTTTTGCCACTTGATCGATGGGTCTTTGAATTTGATGGATGATTAATTCTAATAGTCTTCCTTGGGAATAAACCCCAAGGGTCTCTTTTGTTTTGATTCTTAGCCCATCTATGATGTGCCTTAACTGTTCATTTGATGAAAATCCATGGCCTAGGCATTTGTGTAATAGTGAATAATATCTTCCCATTGTTACATCAAGGGTCTCATGAGTTCCTTATTTCTAGTTCTAGATTTGATTTCTTAGGTTCAACACTCATGAATGTGTCTAATATTTGTCATTAAAAATTTCAAACATGATACTTCAGCATATGATGGATTCAGGTTCCAATGACCTATACTAGCTTTTCACTTCCTTCACAAGTGTTCTAGAAAATAACTTTAATTTTTGCCAATCACTCTCTATATTTTGAATGGCATAGGCTTCATGAATACTTAAAGGTGATGTTGAGGATTAGAATTGTAACCTCCTTCAAATTTGGACATGTTATTCATATCTAGCCATTTAATTCAGTTATCTCTCACGTGTTTAGTTGGTATGTAGACTACTTCCTAGATGTTGATCATGTTATAGGTTACCATAAGAGGTTCATCATTGTGATAAAGTTCATGGTGTCTATGCTAGCAGTGATCCCTTCTATGCTTGTGTCTCTCTTGATCCTCTCTTCATACTTATCATCTTCTGAATCAAAATACCTTGTGTGTTGATCATGATGACCATGAGCTCTGCTCTTTTCCCTATTAAAGTCTCAGTACTTATGTTGTTTTCTATCATAGTCCTCTGACGATCGTGATGAAGCAGAGGAGGTAGTAGGAGAATGGTGCCAACTGGTTCTTCTTTCATGACTCTTGTGAGTTTCCTTGTAGGGCTTAGCAAGATCCCTTGGCCTAGAGGCTCACTTGTATCTTGAGTCAATAGTCTCGTCCTTGTGTGTCTCTTCTAGAGTAGAGTGAAGTTGGGCTTTGATAGGTTCTTATAGTTTGATGATAGGTGTCTTTGATGGTTCCTCATGATTATAGTGGAGTTATCTTGAAATGAATTGATTAGCATCAAGCTCTTCTATGACTATAGATGTGTTGGTATGCTTCCCTTTGGTATGAATATGTTTAATTTCCATAGTAGCATCCATCTTTATATGCTCCCTTGTAGGTTCATAGAGTCTAGTCATGTGTTGAGCCACATGATACCCTTCCAGAATCTAGTCCAAGTGCATTCCTCTTAGAGCAGTTTGTAGCATGTTTAGTGCTGCACGTTTGGGAGGCAGGACTACATTGCTTGCATGTGTCTCCACTTCATTTGTTTCTCCTAATGGAATATGAAGGTAAAGTCTAGATGGTATGGATCAGTGTGAGCATAAGTAATGTATCTAAATTGGCATTCCCTAATCTTCTTCATCAACAATTCTATCACTACTCCTTCTTATTTTCTTGGCAAGTGACAACTGATCATTCTGTGAAGCCATGTTATTGTTTCCTGATGGTTTGTGTTACATGTGCTTTTTATTAAGGTTGTGAAGATTAGAGTTAGGTTCAGATACAAAAAACTTTGGAAAATTAATTACTTAGTATAACATTGCATTATCCCTAGCAATGGTGCCAATGATGAGTAGTGTAGTATCCAACACTCAACCATACGAGATACAAGTGTTCATGCACAATCTTGGTCGAACTCCATAGATAAGGCAATGTGATTATACTAGTAATTAGTTAGCATTCATGATCATTATTTTCCCATGTGAGTTAGTAAAATTAATGTGTGTGATTTAACTCACAATGAGGTATATGATAATTGAAGTTGAATTGGCCATTATGCTCCTAATAATCATGAAGTGAAAGTAAAAGTTTCTAAATCTAAGTAACAGTGAAACAAATCTAAACTAGTCTATGCCATGAGTTGCTCGTCCTGGTCACACCTTGGACTTTGTGCAACTACTATTGGGATTACCTAGTACTACACTACTGGGCATACCAAGTGATAGTACTACTAGGTTACCAAGTAGTTACATTTACGTGCTTGAGATCAGTTGTGCTCATTTTGCTTAATAACATTAAAAGTAAATTTCAGGTAATGGTAAGCATTAACTATGAAAATAGTAAATAGTAAACTAATTGAAAACATAAATCTTAATCTTTATTACTAGTCATGCAATGTGTATGATGAATGGTGAGGTACCCCTATGCCCAACCATATGAATCACAAGCATTCACATATGATTTTGTTAAATTTCGTAGATCTTAAGTTCCTAAGTACATTGGTTCCAGGACATGAAATCTAATTGTGATAATCATTGTCTTCTCAACTACACTTGTGGAGCATAATTGTATGGTTAAGTGTAATTAAGGCACATGATTTTTATTATTTTGCATTTTATTCGTCTACGACTAACAACAAGTTGAAATTTAATTTATGCACCACTTTAGTTAATCTAATTGTTGATCAATAACTAGCTATCCTAACATAAGCATTTGGTCCACTTTTCGTGCACATCCTGAACATGTATAATGTTGTTGAGTTACCAAATGTTAAGTGTTGCTAGGATTACCAAGCATCATGTGCATGCTCAAAACTATCGTACTTATGTGCTTAATTGATTTCTATTTAATTGAACTAGCTTACTTTAGCTTAATTACTTGGAAGCATCAAAGGAAATTGCATAAAACATTAAATGCATAAATAAAATATTTAAGATAGCCAAGGTGCTCCAAGGTTTTATCAAAAAGCTCATCTTTATTATCACACACACTACCATGCTCAAGTATAATAGTGCTCGAATAAAGATCCATACACTCAATGACTCGTGTTGTAGGCACTTTGGAAAATATTCTAACTCTAGAGAAAAGAAACTGCAAGAGCTTTGCTATGCTTTGAAAAAAACTATATGGAAACTATGTGCCTAAGCACTATATTTATAGGCTGACCCATACCTACGATATCGGATATCTAACATCGCATCTTGGGGCTTGATATCAGATACTCGATATTGCAACTCTAATATTGGACATTTGATATCAAAGCCTTGCAAAATATGATTTATCATACCTCCATGACTGAATGAAAATTCGTCCTTGAGTGAACAAGAAGAGGAACAAGTTCCCTACAATATATTGAGGAGGTATGGGATTATTGATTGACATGCAATTGACCTAGATAAAATAGATAGACTCTAAGTGCCCAAGTGTACAAATTTATAATTTTTTTTATAAAATTGGGTGTTCATGGTAGTAGAATTAAACACCCTAGACAAAACTAACATCTAACTCTTCTGGTAGCTAAACAGCGAGGGAGAAGATCCAATGATCATGAATGGTCCTTGTCGCATGTGTTGCTACCTATTCCTTGGTGAAGATAGTCTCGCTTCTAGTTCATGCTTCCCACTGCAATCACAAAAAAACTATGAATTAGTATGCGATGTGTAACATATAGCTTTTAAGTACTTTGTCTCGTTGGTGGTTACACTTAGCTAGGTTGTAATTATGGTGGATTGATTTTGTTAATAGTATTAGCAAGAAGACTAAAAAATAGTGTGAAATGGATAAGTGGTTCATTAAATTCTAAAAAGTTCAAATGCAATGAAATGCTTGAAGAGGGATTGAGAATTCACAACAATAAAAAGAGGATTTCACTTAATAACGTTGTGAAGATGCTTACAGATGGATGTCATTGATGGAGCACACAAAAAGGATTTGATTATGAGGATGTCTAAGGACAAAGAACTTAACTAACCCAACCAAAAGGTATGTAAGTGGGTCCTTCCCAAAGTAGCCACATGTCCTTTATTGTCCTTTCATAACTTCAAACTGAGAAGTCCATGGGCCCCATGGATGATTAATGGTTACAAAAAGTTAAGTACAAAAACTTGGAAGAAACTATCTAAGAATTTTGACACCTCAAACTAAGACATCAAACAAGAACATGAAACCAGTAGTGAGGTGAGACATGGAAAGCACAAATGAATGCAAGAGAGAGTGGAATGGAGTTCTCGAAGGTCACATGAAGTCCCTTGTGAGGTTTATGATTAAATGATCTAATAACATCCATCATTAGTCTAGACCAAAACCAACCATGTTCAATGACTTCGCGTTGCCATTCTAAAATCAGTCCATCCCCTTGAGACATAAGAGTGCTCCCAAAAAATAACCACCATTCCTTATTAAAGAAGAAAAGAGAAGTAGGAAGTGAGAAAGGACCTTAGTTAGAGGAAACCATTTAGGCATGGGTAACATGTCTTTCTAGTTCCATAACCAGTGCTTGTAGCCCATTTATTTTGTCAAAGGGATGTGCTTTGAATTTCCATTATTTTTTTATGATGATGAACACCACACCATGCAAGGCTTATTCAACTTCCTGTTATTGGTCAACACATAATAGTAAGAAATCCATGAAAACACATATGCACCCAAGTAAGCAAAAAAGCATAAAGAGTACCAATTTCCCTTGAAGTCACATCTTGTTCAAACCTTTGAATCCTTTCCAAATCTGGAAACTACCAAAGTTACAAGTTCGTTAAAGTTTTATTGATGAAAAAGGAACCTCACACTTCCAAAACAAGGAAAACCATAGAGTTTGTGGATGGATGGATGTTGTGGACTCACTTCTTGTTTCATGAAAAAGAAACCATGTCCTGGCTATCAGTAACAAAATTCAAAGCTAGAATCTAGACACCAACAATCAAATAACAGGATAGTACATGCTCACATCAAACAAACCACATTGTACCCAGTTGGTAATAAGGCACATTATTATTATGAAAATACAAGAAGAAAATCACATCCAAAATAAAGAAAAGTATACGAGAAATTGTAAAATATTTTTTAAAAATAAAACATACTAATGACGTTGTAAAACAAAAACTTTGAAAAATTAATAACGTAAAAAAAAAGGTATAAGCTAAAGAATGTGTAAAAAAAACGTTGTAAAAATAACAAGGTCTCAAAAAAATGTGTAAAACAAAAAGATGAAAAACTAAAGAGCTGCTAATATAATTAGCATGGATTACCATCTCCTCCATGATTAAGTTGAAAGGAGAAGATCCAAAATATTGAGCATGGTTGTCCATTCAATGAGACATTTGTTGTACTAGCTTGGGTCATCTCATGAAAAGGTTTGACTTGTTGTATGGTGAATAGTTATTTCTTGTCTAAGCTCTCAAGTTTGTAGATTAACATGGCCCTAGAAGAGAAAGTTTTGTAGATGATATAACATCCTTCCCACAATGTTTGGAACTTAGTTCGTTGAGGTACATGTGTGGGGTTGCAGTAGAGGACCTTATCTCTCGATTGAAATTTAACTTTCTTAATTCTAAGGTCATGCTATTTTTTGTTGAATGCTTTATGAAACTCGTTAGATGATAGGGTTACTAATCAATTTTTGTCTAGCAAGTTGAGATTCATTAATCTTTCTTTTTGTGTTAGACTTAAGTCAAGGTCAAGTTCACAAGCTGTTGAAAGTGTATGAAGCTTGGATTGAATAGGAAGTGTTGGTAATTTTCCATACACCAGCTCATAGGGAGAATATCCTATAGGAAGTTTCCATGTTAAGTAGTAGGCCCAGAGGGTATTGTTGACTTTTGTGCTCTAGTCTCTCCTATATTTGCTAATAGTTCTTGTTAGGATCTTTGTGAATTTTCTATTTGTAATCTTAGCTTGACCATTGGCTTGGGGGTGGTAGGGTGTTCTTAGCTTATGTTCAACCCCCAAGCATTTCATAAGCTTCCAAAAGGTAGTGCCCATAAAGTGGATTCCATTGTCAGAAATTAATGCATGTGGCATACAAAACTTGTTTACCACATTCTATTGTACAAACCAAGTAGCAATAAAAGAGGTATAGTTAGTGACGGCTACTGCTTATGTCCATTTCATACAATAGTCAACAACAACTATGATGTACACCTTTCCATTTGACATGGGCATGATGAAATCCATGAAATCAATGCCTCAAATGTTGAAGGGTTCTAGTGGTTGGATCTACTATTGAGGTTCCTCCATTCATGCAGTCATTCCACCATCTTGTTGGCAGCATTCACAAGAGTGGACAAATTGATGAGCATCCCTAAAAATTGTTGGCCAATAGTACATTGCCATTAGGATTTTAATGGTCATGTGTCTCCCAGCAAAGTGGCCTTCACCAAGACCCTCATGAGCATCCTAGAGAATGCATAGTTGATTAGCATTAAGGACACACTAACGAACTAGGCTATCAACATATACCTTTTAAGGTGTTTGTTGATCTCCATGAAGCATTTTACCTAGTGAAGAAACTATTGCTTCTTTCGGTGGTCCAACCCTTGTGGCATCTCTTGAATGAGAAGATAGGTGAGAATGCTATTGGACCATTTAGGCTCAATGGGCAACTATTCAATTATAGCCTCACCAAAGAGGAGTTCATCAGAAAATAGATCAGATAGTGGCCTTTCTTCCTCTTTATTGTCCATCGTAACCAAGATAAGTGGTCAATGACCACATTCTCAGTTTTTTTTGGTCTACCATCATAAGATCAAATTTTTGTAAGATCACTAGCCATTGTATGACATGGGGGCTCACCATTGGCTTGATCATGAGGAAGTGAATGGCATTGTGCACAAACACTTTGTATCCAAGCACATCATGCCTAAACTTTTCTAAAGAAAACACCATTATCATCAATTCTTTTTCTGTGGTAGTGTAGTTTAGTTGTGCACCCACAATGCTTTAGCTTGCATAGTGGATGTAATATGGACATTTCTTATTGTCCAACTATGTAAACATAACTCCCAAGGCATAATTTGATGCATCCATCATAACATGAAATGGTTTGGACTAGTTGGGTGCTTGTAGAATTAGAGTTTCTACAAGTTTCTCCTTCAACTATTGGAACACTTTTTCACATTCCTTGGTCCATAAAAATGGAGCATCTTTCTTTGTTAGCTCTACCAATGGTTTTGTGATCTTAGAGAAATTCTCTATGAATTATCGGTAATAGCTAATGTGTACAAGGAATGACCAAACATCTTTGATGGTTTTTGGTTAGTGGGTAATCTCTTGGATGACCCTAATTTTTTAAGGGTTAACCTCAATTCCTTCTTATGAGATTTGGTGCCCCAATACAATGCTTTCTTGGACCATGAGATGGCTCTTTTGCTAATTGAGCCATAGGTTTGTTTCTACACATCTTTTCAATACTTAATCAAGGTAGTCCAAGGGTTGCCTAAATGTAGTGCCATAAGTGGAAAAGTAATCCATAAATACTTTCATCCACTATTGATTTGTTACTAAAATATGCTTAAGACTAAGTGTTGAAATGCAGTAGGAGCATTGCATAGACCAAAAGGAATTTATGATATGCAAAGTTTCCCTAGGAACTCATGAATGTTGTTTTGGCCTAGTCCTCTGTTGCCTTTTGGATTTGGTTATAGCCACTATAACCATCTAGAAAACTGTAATAGTAATGCCTAGATATAGTGTTCAATACTTGATTAATGAATGATAATGAAAAATGGTCTTTGAATGTTGCCATATTCAATAGTTGAAAATTGATGTAGACTTGTCACTTGCCACCTTTCTTTGGCATAATCATGAGTGGACTAACCCACTCACTATCTACAATGGGATAGATAAACCCTACCTTGAAGAGTTGTTTGATTTCCTCCTTAACGATCTACTTCAATTTGGGGTTCAATCACCTATGTGGCTACCTCTTTAGCTTCATGGCTGGGTCAATGTAGACACGATGCTAGTGTATCCTAAGATTAAACCCCATGAAAGGATGTGACTAAGCAAAGGCTATTGACCATCTTTCAACCACATTCAAAAACATCTGTTTCTATTTAGGAGTAAGATTTACATTGATTATTACCAACTTCCCATTTTTCAAGAATGCATATTCCATGCTGATAGGTAGATTTTTTAACTCAAAGGCATTTTGTTTAAAATTTTCAGGAATTTCCAACTCTTCCCAATAGGTATCATCATTTGCATTTTCAAAGAGTTAGTGATGAACTTACTCTAGTTCATCCATGCCTACAACATAAACACATGTTAGGCTCCCAGTAGGTTCCATGCAAAGTGTGTTGCTTTCAAAATAAGCGATCAACCACTAGGTGTCCTCTTATTTTGTAGATGTTGTGTATAGAGACATCTTTGAATATTTTCTTCAAGTGAACACTGCCTACATGTGGAAATGGATGCTTATTTCAAGAACCAAAGTGTCTACATGCAATTACACCCTCTAGCACTGTATGCAATGCATGGAACTTGCTTCTTCTCGATCTTTTTGAATGCATTTTTCTTAGATATTTCCAAGGAAAGGTCTTTGATGCCTATTCTTGCATCAACAGTGCTTAATCGTGCCCTTTTCATGATTATTGAAAAATCCCCTTTACAATTCTGAACCTTGATTACTAGGAAATTAGTAGGATAAGACCACCCACAGACAATGGTCACAATGTCTTCAGTCCCAATGGAACAATAATGGACTAGTCTAATAATTCTAATTGGATATTGCTCTTCTTGAGAGGTGACAAGTTCTAGGTAGTATACATTTCATGAAAAATCAAGTTCACACTAGAACTTGAATTAAGAAGAGATTTACATGGTTCATTCCTAACAATTTGTAAATAAATAAGAGGACCCCCAGGATTAGCTAATTTCCTGGGAAGGTTCCCAACATGGATCTAATCAAATACGAAATGAGTGAGCATAACAATATAGATCCTCAGCGGTATTTGGTTTGAAGAGGACTTGAAGGAATTAGATATTGAGGAAGATGGAGAAGTAGGATTGCCAACCACATGTGTATGCGAGGGCTTAGGTGGATTGTTGGGTCGAAAAAAGGTGTTTTTTGTGATCTATTATCCTAACCACTTGATTGATGAATTGGTTATAGATTAACAGCCTTGGTAGCATTACGCTGTTGTGGTTGGGTTGGAAGTTCACCCTACATAAATGGAGTAGGTAGTAGTTGCGTTGAGGATGGAAGAATAGGTGCAGGAACAAGAGGAGGATGGGGATAAAAAGTGGTATCCCTTCTTAAATGTGGAGAATAAGATTGATAATATTCAAGAGGATAGTAATGATGTTGGAAAGTAGAAATGTGACTGGAAGAGTCGCGTTGAGATAGTGGTTGCTAAATTTAATACCCATATTGCTGAGATCAGGTTATCTGTAAGGGTATTGCTACCTTGACAGTGGGAATGTCCATGACTGTGGTTGTTGCCACTGTTGATACTGCTCATATAGTTGTGTTGGAGTTCCACTTGGATAATACTATTGTTACTAATGCAACTACCCAGGATTACTTTGAGGATAAGGCAATCTTCTAGGCATTTTTCTTCTTACTAGTCATGGATTTAGAGCATACACCCTAGACTCTTGTAAGTGTGAAATGATGGGGCAACATCCTTTAGGATGTTCATATTGTTAGATGTCACACCCACCACCATCATCTATTTTAGTTTCTACAACTTCCTCTATTGCAACAATTTTGCCCTTATCCCTTTGATTGGCACATTTAGCTTCCTTACGCCTTTTGTGATCATGATCACTACTTTGTTCTTTGGACTCTTCAACAATTTTCAAGATAGCTTGAAATTTATTATCCATGAAGTCCCATAACTAATCTACCATAGTCGAAATTTTAGAGGTGCATTTTTGAATCAGCAAGTCTTATGGTTTACCACCTCATCAAGTGATGATTCTTCCTCACTGTCAATAAATTGAACCTCCCTCTTGCAAATGGAAGGATCGTGGTTGAATTCTTTTGCACTTTTGCTTTTCCTCAACTCTCCTTCTTTTTTTTGCTACCTACTCAATCAACCATTGAATCTAATGGATTCTTAATTCTGATAATCACCCTTGGGCATAGATGCTAAGAGTTCTCTTTGTTTCTGATTAGAGCCCATTTATTATGTGGCAAAGTTGTTCTAGTTGAGAATAATTATGGCCAGGACATCTATGCAATAACGAATAATATCAGCCCATGGTGACATCCAAGGGTTCATGTGTCCCTTGTTTCCATCCTTGGATTTGCCTTCTCAAGTCAGACATTAGGGAGTATGTCTGATATTTGTCATTGAGCAGTTTAAGCATTGTACTCCATTTTTTGATGGATTTCAATTCTAAGGACCTGTACTAGCTTTCTGCTTCTTTAATTAGTGTATTGGGAAACAACTTAAGATTTTGCAAAAATATTTCTATATTTTGTAAGGCACAAGCATTACAAAAAGCTTGAAGATGGTTCTATAGATTTGAATTATATCCCCATTCAAACCTAGGGATATTGTTCATGTCTAGCTTCATGATTCGACTATCCTTAATGTGCCTTGTAGGAATTCTCACTACTACTGCAATGTTTAGCATGCTTCAGGTAACAAGTAAAGGCTCATCGAGGCCATGATTTTGATGCCTATGATGCCCTTTGCTACCCCTTCATTCATGGTGATAGGTCTCTCTTGAATGCCCATGCCTTGGATCTTGACTTGACTGATGATCCCTATGATCATCTCAGTCCCGTCGGTCACCTCCATCACAATCGCACCCCCTATGATTGCATTTAGAGCTAGAAGAGAAAGAAGATGATAACAAAGGTGAAGGGGAAGAAGGACTAGCACCATCACGATGCTTGCCACCCCCTATTTGGTGGTCATGGTCACAATCATGATCATGTTTCTTGTCTGCATTCCTACCATGACTCTCTTCCTTGGATTCCCCTTTGTCGTTGAATCCATTCTTTCTAGAACCAGGATTGTGAATTTTGGACTACAAATTCTAGTTTTAACCTCCTTCACTGAAGTTAAAGAGAGGAGTTTCGTTGAATGGAAAACCCCCAAAGAAGGGTTTTCCACCATCTTTTTGATACATCAAGTATGGGGAATCATTGAACCAGTTTCCCTTCACTGATTTGTAGTGCTGGTCTAGCAGTCGATCCCTTAAATGTTGTGCCTCAATGGGATGATAATCCCTGGCATCACTACCCTATACAACATACTTAGCATAAAGTCCTTGGAGACCCAATCATATAAGACTTTGTTGAAGCATAGTAGGAATAGATCGATCAGGTGGTAACACAATGTTGTCCTCCATGTCTTGCCACTACAATAATTCATCTTGGTGTAGGATGAAGGTGAAATTGGGTACATACTCATTAGGATGAGCATATACCACTTTGTATTGTTGGGGCACCTACTAATTTACTTTGTCAGACTTGGGTGGAGAATCACTCCTATGAGAAGAAGACATCTTGTGTTAGAAAAAAAATGTAGTGTGCTTCTTAAAATTGTTGTAGTTATTTTAATGTATGATATGACTCTAGGGTTCATCCTAATGATCTTGAATAATTTTCACTAAGTATTAGATAGCATACATAACAAACAAAAAATCCCTGGCAATGACATGAATGATGAGTAGCAAGGTACCCCTACACCCAACCATATGAATCACAAGCATTCATGTGTGATTCGGTCGAATTCCGCAAATTTTAAGTTCCTAAGTACACTAGTTTCAAGATGTGAAATCTAATCATGACAATTGTTGTCTTCTCAACTACACTTGTGGAGCTTAATTGCATGGTTAAGTGTAACTGAGGCACATGATTTATATTATTTTGTATTTTATTTTTCTACAATTAACAAAAAGTTGAAACTTAATTTATGAACCATTTTAATTAATCTAATTGTTGATTAATAACTAGTTATCCTAACATAAGCATTCGGTCCCACTTTTTATGCACATCTTGAACATGTATAACACTATTGGGTTACCAAACTAATGAGATGTAATTTGATGGGCCTTGATGTCAGATACGTGACGTCAGAGTTCCAACGTTGTGTATTTGACGTCGGGGCTAATAAGCGATGTTGGATACCTGACATCGCCTCATCTGGACCTCACCTATAACTACTGCACTTGGGCTTTCAAATGAGACAATTTTTAGCTTACATCTTAGAAATAGTTAATTTTCAGTTCTTTTCTTTCTATTATTCCTAGTGCATGCCCGTAGTGTGATGTTTGTAATTGTATGACACCTTTGTTTGAGTGTGACGTACTTGGACACATTACATGACTAGTAATAAAGATCGAGATTACTTACATCATTATAGCATCCACTTAAATTAATATTGTTGTTTTAATTATTTAATGCTTTCTTTAGTTAAACATTTCCATTTATTGTTATTTAATCTTCCTATTATTAAGCAGAATGTGTATGCCTTAATCATGAGTGTTTAAGTGTAAGTACTTGATTACCCAAAGGTGTATCATTTGGCATAACTAGTGATGTACACTTGGTAATCCTAGAAGTAGCTCATGAAGTTCAAGACATGTACAGACGATTAAGAGCAAATACCATCGCCATAGGCTAACTTAGACTTTATTTTCCATTATTCATTAGTTAATCAATTTATCTCTTTTCATCACTAGGAGTAGCATAGAATTAGAAAACATCATACACCTCACTTTGGACTAAACCATATGTGACAAGCTACCACTAGTCCAAGTGCGAAGACAACAAACTACGATCAAAGCATAACAATCTAGATACCACAATTAGTCCCATCCATGGAATTCGACTGGATCATGTGCGAACGCTTGTGATTCATATGGTTGAGCGTAAGGGTACCTTGCTGCTCATCATTGGTGATGTTACCAGGGATGGTGCTAGTTATCTAGATTAGTTATATTACAAGATCGCTGTAAAAGGTCTTAATGATATATCTTTCAAAAACTATTAAATCACACACACCAAGAACAATGTCTCTCTCACATGGAAGTGACTATGTGCTATATAGCAAACACATTCATTGGAGAACTAATGAG
The DNA here is from genome assembly GCA_015680685.1 of Gnetum montanum. NCBI lineage: Eukaryota > Viridiplantae > Streptophyta > Gnetopsida > Gnetales > Gnetaceae > Gnetum > Gnetum montanum. Next base: position 135,625 of record MNCI01010292.1, read on the forward strand.
ATATACAAAGAAGAAGATTGGAGTGATCAACCTTATGTAGGGATTTCTTATGATCATGACCATCCGAAAGACACCTAAAGACTACATTCACCTAAGCTAGATAATCTTGGAGAAGATGACATAGGTTCTAAACTAGGAAAGGCCTTAAGGCCTAAGACCTCCTTAAAACCCAGAAATGATAAATCAAGGGATCTTGAGGAACACTATAGAAGCCATGGCAATCCTTAAAATTCCTCATCTTCATCTTCCTCTTTCCCTTCAACATCTAGTTCTGATGAAGATGAACGTAGATATAGAGATAGAGCTCCATTAAAGTTGAACTAAAAATTAGAATCAAACCGATGGGAAAAGTCAATGAAGTCACCATGAACATAGGAAATTCCCTCAAAATTTGTTTGATGATGATGAATCCCTGTTGGCAACTAAGAGCCTAATGCATATCACAAAGGCCATTAACATATTTTGTAGGCATTACAAAAAGAGTCAACTACCTAAGCTTGACATGAATAATATTCCAAAATTTACAAGAGGTTATGATTCAAATTTACAATGTCATTTACAAGCCTTCCATGATGCCTATGCTAACTATAACATTGAAAGTGAATGGAAAAAGCTTAAGCTCTTTCCTAGGACACTAATTGATAGAGCTGAAGTGTGGTATCGATCGTTGTGACCAAATTTCATCCGATGATGGTCTACAATGTTAGAACTTTTCAACAACAGATACCAAACCTATAAAAGAGCATCCAATCTAAGGAGATAAATCCAAGAGTGGAAACAAGAACAACATGAACCCTTGGACATGGCCTTAGATAGATATTATGCCTTATTGAATTAATGCACAGGCCATGGTTTCTCCGAGGAAGAGCAACTTTACCACATCATAGATGGGCTTCATAGTGAAACAAGGGTGACCCTTGGGATGTATATCCCAAGGAAACTATATGAGCTTCAAGACCATCAAGTTAAAGAGATAATATGATGTATGGAAAAAGAAGAATGAGAGATCTGCAAATGGAAGAATGTCGAGAAATCTCAATGGCACCCAACCCTTCAATCGAAGGAGGTCCAAATTTATGGTAAGGAAAATGAAATCACTCTTGATAAGGTGACTTTATAACAAACTTTGCTGATAGAGGAGTCTATTAATGATTTAGAAGCAAAATTCAATAGGATGTCTAAATGGATATATGAAAATGTTTCAACTCTCATTGATACGGTCAAGGAGAGGATCATGCAAAATAAGCCAAGTAATCATACTAAATAGAGGATGTAGAACGAAGAAATGGCTAAGAACACTTCTTAGCAAACAGAGAAAATGGCTAAAGAAAGTGAGGCTAAAGACTCAACCACAGATGAAGGTGATGGATGTGACCTATGCATATATGACCATCCAAAGGGCCAATGCCCTATATTGTTGCATCTACAGGAGTATTAGGTAGGTGCCTTAAATCTAAAGTTTGTGCAACAACACATGCCTAGGAGACTTCCTCTCCCACGAGGTAGTTATAGATAGTCCCACAACCAATCGTACCATCCTAGGGGCACTTACCACCAACCTCAACACAGTCATCAATCGCAGTGGCAACAACCACAGTTGTGGGGAAGGCCACCACCAAATCAGCCATACCCATTGAAACCTCACGGATATTATGTTCAACATCTTGTTTCTTCAACCAATTCAACATCCTCCACTTCAAATGACCAGTATCACTCTTCCAAGTACCATCAATACATGACATCCCTTGAAGAATCACCACCTTGTGCTTCTTACCATCCAACTTACCCTCAATATTCTCATAATCCACCTACTTCAACGTCATCGCCAGTAATGTGAGAAGGTTTTGCACCACAATATCAACCAATGAGTGCTACTTGTGCTACAAATGTGCCAAGACATGTTGACACTAGTGGGTCCTAACCACAATGCCAGAAACGTCCCTTCTAGAGGAAACGTCGTAAGTTGAGCCAAACTATGCATGGACCCATCACATCATCTAAGCCAGCATGAGCCTAACCTAGTGCACCACCTTCCTCGTCTAAACCAATGTCCTTTGACCATACACAAGGGCCACCATTTGTTTGTACTCCAATCCCACATCCAACCAATGAATCTACAAACGTGGGAAGACAAATGGCTCATGCATAGTATCTCATTCTCAAGGGTGCAATAGTGGGCCAGTCCTCCATAATTTTTACACACCTCATACCCTGACCCACCATACATATAACAATCAGCTGTGTGACCAACCATTTTTCTATCCAACCACCACACCTCTAGTAGGCACCCAGTGGCTGGGGGCATGAATGGTTCCCAATGTTTCATACATGCATGGATTCTTTTCATCCACTTATTAATCCTAGCCATGACCAAATGTTCAACTGTGGGGGTTACCTTCCATTCTAATCTTCAAGATTTTTAAGTGCTTTTTATCTTTTCATTTTACAACTTTTTATCATTTTCCTATTCTTTCTACTTTTTCTACTTTTTCTAATTGTTGTTTTCATTTTCCTTGTATGTGATCTCGTTGTTGATCATGTTGCCCATAGAGGTGAGGTTTTTTCTCTATGTTGTCAAATCATAAATGACTAATTATTTGGACATTGAGACTACGACATCCATTCATTCATTTTGTTAATAAGAGGTTCTTGCTTTGGTTATAATGGTAATCTTTTTCATCATCTAAACTCTAAATAACTTCATAACCATTATGTCTAGATGGAAGAGTGTAGAATCAAGATGGGATGTAAAGGGTACGGCATCAAGGGGATTTGTGAATTCTCTTTGGCTACTTCTGTATGTTCTATCATGTTGATGAGGTTGCAACCATATCCTTGTAGATCTAACGGAAAATGGGAGTAAGAGCAACTTTAACCAACATTGAATAAACTTCTATGGATTCCACTGGAAAGACATGTACCCATGGTTGAAGGTTGGCGACTTCTTAGAACCACAAAAAAAAAAACAATAATTGTGCCATAATAGCACTCCTCCCTTGGACAAAACACCAAGTGATGTTACTCCTTGCTACTTTGATAGTCTTATGGTTGTTTGTCGATGGGATGAAATAATGCGGTGTCACTAAATGTGGTATGGAATTGGTTTGAAACTTGGAAAGAAGGACATATGGTCATCTAACCATTAATAACACACAAGGTTTCATTATGACTATGGTACGACACCTCATGTCCCAATTTCTGTGATCCCTTCTTTAGTCTATTCCATCTCGTTGTTCGAATGTTCATAACTTGTGGTTTTGTGTAACATGAAGTACTTATCTCAATTTGGTGGTTTTAACATGTGTGTTTTGTTTCACAAGTATGTGTTGCATTCAACTCCTCTAATGCCTACGAACATTTTAAGTGTGATTATGCAAGGGCATCATAGGCTAGAGCCTGCTTTGGGAAGGATCCACTTGTGTAACTTTTGTAACTTGTACTTGCTAAATAGGACCACATCATTTTTTACCTTCCATGCACTCTAATTGTTATATTTTACTGGTTCTCATATCATGAACATACTCTTTCCCACCATCAAGCTTTCAACGCCTTTTTTCTTACTCATTCTTGTACTTTTACTATTGAAGACTTCACCCTATCCTACCTTTGGTACCTCCAATTAATTTTTCTACTTACCCAAATTACAAAATTTAACTTTCAACCTTCCAGTCAAACCCAAAGCTTCAGTTTACATACCCTTTGGTGCCATAAACTTGGAATTTTTGGACCTCGATGTCATGTACCTGACATCAAGTTTGACCCAATGTTGTGTACACGACGTCTTGTACCTGACGTCATGTCTAAAAAAAATTATATATAGTGGACCCCCACACAACATAAACTTAATTTCTATTATTCATTACTAAGGGAGCTGTTGCACCTTTTTCTCGTGACTTAGAGCTTTGCACCTCCATCTTCCACTTGCGATATCTAGCTCTCTAATACTCTAATTTCCATACCATTTGAATCTATATGAACTCGGAGTGTTTAACTTAGTTGTGAGGGTGCGTGCATGCAAACTTTGTGTCGATTTGTTAAAATTTGCTATCGCTCAGAAGGTATTCTAAGAATGTTAAAAATTATAGGACTTATAATGAAAAATCATTAACGATAATTCCAGATGTCTAATTTTTCTAACCCTTAGGCCTAAAATCATTACTTTAAGCCACATATAATGAAAAAGGAACTAATTATGATGGGTTGTAAAAGAGATAGACACTTTTAGGGGATTTTTCTTGAAAATTTTCCTAACCCTACAATCATATGCATTATGAGCTTAATAAATTAAGGTTATGAGTAAGGTATGAATTGATTAAGGATAATAAACATAACCTTGGTAACACTTGGTTTTCGTTTGATTGTAGATGGCCCTAAAAAGAGGTGCTCAAGGTGAACCCTTGTAGAGAGCCACTAAGTGTCCACATGGTGACCATGACCAATAAGGAGAACAAGTGAAACATGCTGAACAAGAGGCCCAATCTTTCAGTATATATCAAGAGGCACCTACTACTGGGCAATTGGCCCATGGTGAGGCAGTAGAGGTATCGACTCCTGAACAAGGACAACGTCTCATGTTGCCTCTTGACTACTTTGTTTCCATCCTAAAAAAGTCCACATTGGCCTTGATCATTGTGGAAATAACTTCGGTCAATTCGTGGAATTCGCTTTTGAAGTGGTGTGGACGCAACTCAAAGCATTCCCATTGTGGTTGATCTTGTCTGATAGTGGTGAATGGTACTTGGGAAAAGTCTAACAATTTTGGCATAATAAGGATGAGGGTACCACTATAAATATCTGTGGGGTGAATGTCTCTTATGCAATCAAAGATATAGCTATAGCTCTCAACCTGCCCAATGAAGGGACCAAGGTTGCTCACCTATCCACCAAATTAGACCCTAAAATGAAGAGACTATGACTGAAGTAGGCATATGACAAAGAGGATAAATAATACCATGAGATGACCTTGGACAAGAGAACTTACTTCAAGATTGGAACATACCACCTATTTCCCACCAAAGGGCTCAATTGCATTTCCACTTATGTGACTAGAGGAAGTGCCATTTTAATGGAAAAATTTTCAGTTAACCTTCCTTAGTACTATTTCACAAAAATCCAATGGTAGTTCAAAGAAACAAAGTTAGGGAGACCAACACTTTTGATTCCTTGTCTAATCAGAAAGCTGTGCAAGTGTGCAGGAATCTCAGGATATACCAATGATATCCTTTAGAAGACTCAGCACACCCCTTTTGTAGAGCTTCTCATAATCGCAGCACTAAGAAAAGATTCTGGTGAGGAGCAAGAAGTTGAAAAGGTGGTAGAACCAAGAACTAAAATGCAACAAGAGCTTGAACAACACCTATAAGCAGAAGCTCCACTACCGTTGCACAAGATTATAGACTGTCAATGAGTCACTTGCAAAGAATCACTAAGACCATTAGCTAGGGGAGCAGGGATGAGGCTAATCTCTTCTAGGTTATGGACGACACTGTACGACCCACCATATTAGCTGATCCAACAAGGGGGGAGATCTCAATTCAATCAAGGGGAGGGGGATCCCAATGGGCATGCTAGATCTAGCAGGGACAAGAGATGCACAAATGCTGGTCGAGATCTCAATGATTCCTGTAATCATGAGGATGTACTTGATTGTCTGCTGCAAACAGTTCAAGTGATGACCACTTTGTTTGACATCCCTAGCGATGTCACTACAACACAATCGGACCTCATCACTACAAAAGGAAAGTTGGTCATGGTTAAGATCAAGGCAGAGCATGCAGAAGTTGAGGTGCAAAGATTGCATGAAGAGCTAGCTGCCATGCAGCTAAACGATGGGATCTTGCCTATTTCATCACAATAGACCAACTAGAATAGTTTCGGATGGAGGAGCTTACTGAGTTGAAAAAAGAGAAAGTGGTTGTAGAGCAAGAAAAGGAGATGGCAGTTTGAAATGCCTCTGCTATAGATGTATAAACTCATGTGCATAAGAAAGCATTGACTATTGTTCAAGAAGAAAATAAGTAGCTCGATAAAGAGAATGCTCGGTTAACCACAGTGGAAAAGCAAAAGAACATCTTGGAAGAGAGTGTCCACCAATTGAGGGAACAATTGGTGAGGGTCAACTAGGAGATGAATTGATTGGCCTGAGAAAATAGAACCCTCTCTATGAAGGAGGTACCCACTATTCATCAAAAGATAGCAATTGAGATCAACACGTGGCAGAATGAGGCCAATAAACATGAGAAGTTAAAAGAACACTTCTAGGTCCAAGTTGGCATGTATAAGGAAATTAATGAGAAGGAAATCAAGATGGCCAAGGCCCACATCAGCTTCTTGGCAACACAAAATTCTAAATGGCAAGCCATTTTGGACAGTTATGCCATGGTCCAACAAGCAGAAGTTAAAAATAAGACCTGTAGATAGAAGATTTGAGAAAATACATGGTGTTTGACTAACCTCAAATATGCCAACTTTACCATGTTAATAGTAGGCCATCCCCGAAGTGAGTTGGAGAAGTAAGCAGTGACCACCTACGCACTATATGAGAAGGAGTTTGCATATCAGAAGGATGCTTTGTAAAAGTTACAAGTGGCAAGCTTAGAGTTAAAGCTAGCTACTAGGGATAGAAAGATGTAGCCTTGAACCTAGCTCGAAGATTGACAAAATATCATGAGCTAAGGGATAAAGCTAAGGCCTTCAAGGAGGAATGACGATAGTTCACAACATGGTACATTAAGGCAAATCAAATGTTTTTGCAATTGCCATGTCCTTGGGAGGTACTAGCACCAGCATACATTGGCACAGTAGCTTGGATAGTGCATGACCCAAGGACAAAGGAAGAAAAATTGCAGGCCTTACTCAACCATTACAAATTTCAATGGCTTGACAACAAAGGGAAGCAACCAATGGAAGAGCCACCACCTCTAGGCACTACATGAGCTTTCCAGTCTTTTTTTGTCTTGTCTTGTTTTGTAATAATGTGTCCCATTTTTGTACTGCATCATTGCAACACACAAAGAGTCAGTTAATAATCCCATACCTGCCCAATATTTTGTAAAGGACATGTTCCTCATTTTTGTTTAACTCGAGGATGTGTTTTCATGTAGTCATGGGGGTATGATGAGATGTGATTTAATGGGCCCGACGTTGGGACTTTGACGTCGTGTATTTGACATCGGAGCTCATAAGTGACATTGGATACCCAACATCGCCTCATTTGGACCTCACCTATAAATATTGCACTTGGGCTTCCGGTTGAGACACTTTTAAGCTTACATCTTAGAAATAGTTAGTTTTCAGTTCTTTTCTTTCTGTTATTTCCAGTGCATGTCCGTAGTGTGATGTTTGTAATCATATAACACCTTTGTTTGAGTGTGATGTACTTGGACACGTTTGTTTGAGCATTTAAGTGTAAATACTTGATCGCCTAGAGGTGTATCGTTTGCCACAACTAGTGATGTACACTTGGTAATCCCAGGAGTAGCTCCACGAAGTTTAAGACGTGTATGGATGATTAAGAGTGAATATCATTGCCATAGGCTAACTTAGACTTTATTTTCCATTATTCATTAGTTAATCAATTTATCTCTTTTCGTCACTAGGAGTAGCATAGAATTAGGAAACATCATACGTCTCACTTTGGACTAAACCATACATGATAAGCTACCACTAATCCAAGTGGGAAGACAACGAACTACGATCAAAGCATAATGATCTAGATACGACAACTAGTCCCATTCATAGAATTTGATCGGATCGTGCATGAACACTTGTGATTCATGTGGTTGAGCGTAGGGGTACCTCGTAGCTCATCACAAACATTAAGCGTTGCTAAGATTACCAATTGTCATGTGCATGCTCGAAGTAATTGTACTAATGTGCTTAATTAATTTCTATTTAATCAAACTAACTTACTTTAGCTTAATTACTTAGGAGCATCAAAGGAAATTGCATAAAACATTAAATGCATAAATAAAATATTTAAGCTAGCCAAGGTGCTATAAGGTTTGATTAGAAAGCTCATCTTTATTGTCGCACACACATTGCTATGCTTAGGTGCAACAATGCTCAAATAAAGATCTGTACACTCAATGACTCTTGTTGTGGGCACTTTGGAAAATATTCTAACTTTGGAGAAAAGAAATTGCAACAACTCTACTATGCTATGACAAAAACTATATCGAAACTATGTGCCCAAGTGCTATATTCATAGGTTGGCACATACCCTGCCATATTGGATATCTGGCATCACATCTTAGGGCCTACTATTAGATACCTAACATTGTGGCTCCCATATTAGATATTCGATATTGGAGCCTTGCAAAATATGATTCATCAGCATCCAAGTATATCACACTCAAATAAAGTTTCCATTCATTTTCAAAACATCATACTGTGGGCACATGCTACTAAGTACTGAATTCAAGAAAACAAATTGAAAGAGTTATGTTACTAAGCTATCAAATCTACTATAGATCCGTGCGCCTAAGTGCTACTTATATAGGCTGGCATGCACCTCATGATATTATTTATATGATAATCTTGAGATGCGATAACATATCTACAATATCATAATCGTTGACTCTAAATTTTTGGATTTATCAGATAGCATGGTGCACTTTATCACATCACCATCATGACTCTTTTGGAATGTATTTTTTACCTTTTGTTTCATCCAAAATGTTGTTTCCAATTTTTTGAATGCAACTTTCCATTTGGCTCCAGATTAAATTTGTAAAGCAATCCCAATACTAGGCCAATTCTTGAAGCAATTGTTCTTTAAATAAGGTAATGTTATCTTTCTTCAAATTTCATGATTTTATGCAGTTAGTCCCTTTTTTTGTGTTACCTTTGAAGTTTTGTATAACTAAGTCTATGACCATTAGTTGATGCTAAGTTGCAAGGCACTCTCTAGGTATAACCTTGCAATCATTGCACATAGCCTAATCTATTTTGTATAACAAGAAATAATCAATTTATGTTTTATCTATACTACTCTTATATCTAATTAAATGTTCTCTCCTCTTTTGGAAATAAGTATTTGCAATGGTAAGGTCACAGGCACTTGCAAATAGTAATAGCAAGTCTCTCATATCATTGCATTCTCCAAGTCCATGTCATCCATGAATCCTGTCATATCCCATTTTCATAGATCCAACATGACCATTAAAATCCCCTCCAATGAATATGTTTTTTTGTTGGGGAATTTCTTGAAGCACCATATCCATAGAATCCCAAAAATCTTGCATAATGGGTTTTTCTAGGCCAATTTGTGAAGCATATATGTTGATGATGTTGATCTTCTTTCCCTACTTGTACCACTTTATCTTTAATAGACTGAATCGAACCTGTGACCTAGGGTGACCAGGACAAGAAGCCATTGAGTTATAAACTTTTATAAATCTTGGGGTGTACCAATGTTTGAACTATTTCGAGTTCCCACACCCATTCCCTCCCTCCCCCATGAACAGATTGATGCCCACTTCATTTCAGTGATTTTCTCTTAGTAAGTAATAAAAAGATATTAGGGTAGAGGAGAAAATTCTAGACAAAAGCTTTAAAAGTTGAGTAAATTTTTTATCTAGTTCACTCACGCTTTTCTCTTCGAAGGTAGCGGGTTCAAAACCCACTGCCGGCACCAACGCTAACTAAGATCAAGGTTTAAAAGGCTGTAGCAGCGATTTTGTGGTTGAAGCTTTAGTGATTCTCTGCACTGGTTCTGTTGACGGCTAGGAGTAGGAGAAACGCTTGAGCCTGTTTCATTCTTTTCTTTCTCATTTGCTCATCCTTGAAATTCATTGTCATGCCGGATATAGCAGCGCTTTCAGAGCCGTGCTCACAACGCTCGCTATTTGGAGGTGGCATCACTTCCACGCTTCCGGACCGCTTTCAGGTGTCGCAAAGTTATTTTATTAAACTTCAATTCGTTTACTAATTATTATTCTTTGTTTTCGGTGATTCCAAAGTTTGAAATTCCCATATGTAGGATCTCAGCGGCATCAGAGAAGTTCCAGATCATCAGGTATGAAATTTCGTTTCGTTTTGGATAATTTTATTCTATTAAGATACGATTTTGCAATAATGCAACGTAAATGTCTCTGTTTCAGGAAGCATTTGCGGACCCTAACCGGGATGAGAGCATCATGATCGAACTGTTGGATTTGAAAAATGAAGTGGCAGATGCCCAGAGTGCCTTATGGTTTTTCCACGACGTCGCCAATGAGCAAGATTCTGGCGGAGATCTTGTACGCTATTTCTCCCTTTTTTTTACGGTCCAAAAACTATTGGGGCTACATATGTGCAATCAAGAGAACGGCTTAGTTAGAAGCCAGTAGGCTTTGATCATAATCATTTATATGTACCGTTACGAAAAGAAGTTATTTCTCAAGAAGTAAACATGAGTTTTGATTTGTGTAAGCAGGTCGTGGAATCCGTTAGTACGCTTTCTCCATCCGAGGTGCCTTTCATTGATGCTTCCACAGCTGTAACATGTACCGTCGGTCAGATGGTTAGCTGTTTTCTCTCGTGATTTTTTTCATTTGTTAGTGTTCCAAAATTGTTAGTTATTTCAACAGTCCTTATCTGATTAATCTTGTTTGCCAGGTTCCAACCGTACTTCGAAAAAGTCATAAAAATTCGGGGAAAAATGGAAAATGCTTGTTTTAGATAATATATTTTTAGATGTTTTCTGATAATAAATCATACGTATTATTTTTTTAGTAAAAATAAGTTTAACGTTATACAAAGAGATGTATGTGTCTAAAAGTATGACATTTCAAAACACAAAACAAACTGATTTAGATTTCAAGACTTTCAAGTAAAATTTAAAAATTTAGTAGAGAACAATGACAAGCTTAAGAATTCACTGGAGGACAAAGGGAAAGCTAGAAATGGAGATTCAAGGTTGTAGTGAGTCGACTGCCAATGGTAAATGTCGAACAAGAAGTTTGTAACCGTGCAGCTTTGTTTTCCAAATCACAGTAAAATACTGAGTATCGCTTAATAGAATTCATAAGGTAGACTAGGCTGAACCACTATTTGATTGCTAAGAGTGGATACAGCTAAAAGTTTGGGTTGGATGAATCACTATTTGCTTGCTAAGGGTGGACACAGCTAAATGGTTGGGTGAGCTGAGACTGTAAGTGCAGATAGACGTATTTCCATACATGTATAGTCTCGTTTCATTTTAAGAAGTTATAAATTTGTTGTTTTTCTAAGATGTTTGGGCAAGAGTGGCTTGAAAATAAGTCACTATCAAGGTTAATTTTATAAATTTATTTTAACAATAATACCACGGTTGTAGTTTGGCAAGCAAGTTTGAAATCTGGTGACCATGCATAAGATTTAAAGCATTTTTCCCCATATGCAATAATTTTGTCTGATGTTATTAATTTGTATTATATAGCCACGGAAGGTTTTGTTTTTTATGATTTATTGAACGAGGTATGTGTCATTGGGGAAATTTTGTGTCATTGTCTTATGAGAAGGCTGTAAACGATTGATGGATTGGCTTACAAAAGCTGGAATATTTAGAATGAACAGAAGAGATCCTATCTATGCAAGAACTAAATAAAGATATCCAAGTTATGGGGCTTAATGTTAATTTGGCTGTTACCAGAGGTCAATGGGGGAAAATAACTCAATTACAGTTGATCCCATGAAATTGGGATGAGGTTAGAATGATGATGATGAGAGGGGATCCTATCTCGAAAAGGTGAGATGCATGCCAATTATTGGAGAAATGTTAAAGGTTAAACCCTTGACCATGCTTGATGCTGATTTAGATTAGCATGGTTGGCATCTCCTAGTGTTTATATTTTTCTCATTAGCAATGAGATATTAGCCAGAGAATCTTCAGGTTATTGTTTGATACTAGAGGGGACACTCTCTAAAATCAGTCATTGTATCCCAGTTTTGCATGGTTTATCTTTGACACACAATAAGTGTATTTGGTGATATTATTATTATCTTCTGCATAAAAGCACTAGTACATCTTGTGACTTATTTGCATACATCGATGGCATTTTTCCAAGGTAAACTTTATTTCCTGGCCTGTTGTGATTATGTGGATTTTTATCTCATCCTCAGTGAAGACTCTGTAAAGAATAAGTGAGGTTTCTAATAGCTTGTTCCTTTTACTTGCCTCTTGGATAGGACAATTTAAATATTGATAGGCTGAGTGGCATGAATTAGAAGAGCTGCTTAAACATATCGTTTTTATCTAGATCCAAATCTTTTTTTGCCATGAGCAAGCAGTGCCTTTTGCAAGTTATTCTAATTGTTACAGTAGCTGTCTTTATAGCATTACTAACAAATTCTAAATTTTGCTAATTCCAATCGTGACTGCTACTTACTTTGGCTATCTTTTATATCTTTTTAATGTTTTTCTTTTCTGGAAAAAGGGTTGGCTTGATTTTTTGTTGCATGTTAACTTTTAATAACCTATCAACATTAACTAGTAGTTTTGATTCTTCACAGGCCATTTCTAAGGGTAGACAAGGGAGAGAGGCCTCGAATATTTTGAGGGTAAGTTAATGATTTATTTATTTTGAGAAATAAATTTCATACGTATAAAAAATTTCAATTACATTTTCAAATATTTTACAGGTGTACTTGGCAAATATACGTTTGAAAGGAGTTGGTACTGATGTGCTTGTTATTGCTTATGAACCTCTAAATATCAGGTTGGTGTTGAAGACATCCATTCTCTATTCTTTATGTTCATTGCTTTTTTCATTTCTTCTGAATATGCTAATTTTTTAGATTAATTTTGATAGTTGAAGTGTTTTAAGAACTAACATTGGTTGCTGATATTAGGAACATAAAATTATATCATAGAAGCACATATTAACAATATCCATAAAAGAAAGTACATGGCAGCCTAACTAACATATCAAGTTATATTATCCTTGTTTTGTCGCAATAGGGGGTTAGTATTTTTTATTAATTTTAAGCACACATGTTATCAAAAATGTCAGTAAGGACACACCAAACTATATATGTCTTGCCACAAATGTATTCTGTTGTATTTTATTGCATATATTTTAGGTTACATTTAACAAGTAGTGGGTGCATCCAATAAAGTTTCACACTCAGTATTGATCCATTTACATGGATGCAATGGCGAATGAAGTCACAGCCCATCATAGATGGATTTAAGGCAGCAAGATGGTGATGAATGGTGAACTTCAATTTTCTATCTTAAGTTATTGGCTAACTGTTATTTTTGTAATCATTTTTAGGATCAGTCGGGTAGAATTTTAGCTGCCACTTGGAGACTGGAGTGACATTGCAATATTTAAAATCGGATTCAAGATTTTGGGTGATCCACCGTTTTTGTCTGTTGTCAGAAGTTGATACCTTTAATGGGTTAGTAGTTGTTTTAACACTGCAAATGCTATGCATGAGACATGAATATATTTTTTGCTTTCCCCTCCAAAATTCCATTATTGATTATTGACGAATTAAGGTTGGAGCACGTGTAGGATATCTGAAGTTGTTTTAGTCACATCGATTACAATCTGCTGTAAGGTTTACGACAAAACTGTCTATTGCCAACTGTTCCAACTGATTATGCTTCAAGATATGCTTATTTTCACTTTTTTGAAATACAAAAATTTCCTATTCATCATTTCACAATTATACATTAGACAGCACAGTTTGCCAAAAAGAACCACCATGAGAGCACACAATTCTGCAAATAATTAAAAACATGGCATAAATTTTAAAATAGCCAAGATGAGTTAGGAGCATTGTTTTGAGGTGCTCATGGTTTTTCAAATTTGTATACTTAATTCAAAATTAATCACAGCCTTATGGTGGAAGTGGCAGCAGCCGTCCTCATAGGTAGTTGAGGGTGTTTGTAGAGCTAAACATAATATTTATGGAGTGCAGATAGTCTATGCCATTGCAATTGTCAATATATAAATAATAATCTCCTCCTCGAGCTGGAAATCTTCACTTAACTATCTCGACCATCTCTTTTATTGGAGGTTCCTCCTATGTTGAATGGAAGAGTAATGTTGCCTTTTCCTTAATAGTTTCAGGCGTTGCTAGGGGCTCTTTTTGTTTCTTACTTTCCAGTCTCCATTCAATCTTGGGTAGGCATCTCAATATGAAAGAACAGAGGCCTGTTTTTGGGGCCTGCTTGATAACCATCTGAGAGAAATTGTATATTAGGAAATTTATGACAATTTAGAGGGAAAAAAGAAACCAAATTGGCAACATTGGTTGCCCTTGTGAATGCCACAGATAGAGACGAATCGTTTGTGCATGCAGGGCCCTTAATTTGAGAAGCAAACATTGCTACTCATCTTAACAGTAGGCCTCTGGCTAAAATTTTACCTATTTCACGTAAACGTTTTCAGTAAAGATGCATTTCTCAGGCTGCTGTTCGGAAGGCTGCAAAGGCCAAAAAATACATACATATGAAATAAAGAATATGAAAGTCATTCATAATGAAATTGCTGTTACAAATGTTAATATTTTCTAATTCAGCAATCGACTTGGGCAATTATTCTCTTTACCATTATTGATGTTCTGATCTGTTTTTTTCCTTGCAGCTCTTTGAGCGAAAGCGCTGCATCGGTAGGGGCTGGAGCAACCGTTCCAGCGGCGGCCGTAGGTTGCATGTCAGTTTTGGAGGCATTTAAGTTGTGTCTTGCAACGTTCAGAGTTCAGGACTGGGGATTGTTTGGACATTGACTCAAGAATATCATTTCATCGTGGAAGATATCGATTGTTATCCAAGCATGAATGTTAAAATGAAAATGAATTTCGGAAATTTGGAGTTTGTTTTATTGTAAATTCAGAGGACATGTATACTTGTAATGCATTCTGGACTTCTGGAAACTATAATTAAATTTCGTGTAACCTAAACTCTATACGTTTTGCAGTGTTAAACTGGGTATTTGCTTTGTATACAGGGGAAATATTATACGTTTTCATGAAAAATTAGAGGGTAAAGAACGGTTTCAGAGCCTAAATATTCTACCTGTCAAATTCGTAGCCTGATAAAAGCTATCCTATTGCTTATATTCTCGAAATTTTGTCGAGGATGGTTCATACGGTCAAAATGAATAGATTAGGTTACCCATTTACTCTTGAATCCTGTTGCGAAAGTTGCAGTTGATTTTATTGTAAATTTACGGAGCACGTATAGTTGTAAAGCAAGCTGGACTCGTCGTATTGAATCCTTCCGTAAATTATTAATCGAATTTAGTGGTAAAAGCTATACTATTTCTTATATTCCTGAAATTTTGTAGATTCTAATTCTACCCCCAAGAATCTCTAAATTGACAAAAGGTTCTCCTCCTGTCAAAACAAATAGATGAACTATTAGAAATTAACTTCTCGGCGAATTTTATCCTTAACGAGACTTAATTTCAGTTATTTATATTCTTCTTCCATAATTCAGAGTGATGATAAGGTGCACTTGTACGCCAAGATTCAACTGCGGAAGACGAGCATGGAGCCTTTGGATGATGATAAGGTGCACTTTCAAAGTTGCCAGGATTCAACTGCGGAAGATGAGACAGGTAAAAGCAATTTACGAAGCTTGCAAGGGAACTATATGTTTTCTCAGCATGAGCGGATTCAGAGCCTTATCCAAACTACATTTCCGCAAGACGAAAATCTGTAAAATAATGCCAGGGTTGTAGGTTCCACCATTTTTCCCATGCAGAGCCGTTCATGGCCGCCATGCAGGTCTGGAAGACTGCTTCTGCGGCTGCTTTGGCTTGAGCGCCACACAAACATCATTCCTGCTTCTCAAACCACTTTCGACTTTCACCAGCGCTCTACTTCTCCCCAAATCACACCGCTCATTATTATTATTATTATTGTTATTCCGTCTCTCAGGAGTCCGCCGAGAAGCAGCCAATCTGGCGGCCACCGGTGGCGGCACAGCCGCCGGAGCACATTTCCGGAGGCACGGCCCAAAATAAGGATGCCGGAGCGCCTCCTCGGCAGTCGGCCGCTTGGCCGGGTCCCAGGAACACAGACTGCTCACGAGCCGAATCACGGCCTCCCCGGCGCCGTGGGCGCGGAGCAGACCCGCCAAATTCCCGTAACCGGCATCAATTTCCGGCACCGAGAACCCCGCGGCGCGGGCCAGCCGGAGCCCGGCGGGCCACGACGCCGGCGACGGAGCTCCGAGCAGCTGACACATGCTCAGAAACAGCTCCTGGTCGCAGGAGCCCACGACGACGCTGCGGTAGCGCCCGGTGATCATCTGGATCATCACAATTCCGGCGGCCCACAGGTCGACGGCCGCGCCGTGGCTGCTGCTCCGGAGAACCTGCTCCGGCGCCCGGTACCACTTCGTGCCGACGTTCGGCGCCATCGGTGCTCCGCCGGCGCCGAGACGGACGGCGAAGCCGAAGTCGGCGAGCTTGACGGAGTCGGCGGCGACGCTGTAGAGGACGTTCTCGGGCTTGACGTCGCGGTGGCAGTAGCCGCGGGCGTGGACGTAGCGCAGCGCTTGCAGGAGCTGGAAGGCCATCAGCCGGATCCGGGCCTGCGTGAAGAGCGGGCGGCTGCGTGCGAGCAGGCGGAACAGGTCGCAGTCCAGGAGCTCCAGGATCATGTGCAGGTTGCCTTTGGAATCGTGGATGACGTCGTACAGGTGGACGATGTTGGGGTGCCTGAGCTCCCGCAGGACGTGCTGTTCCTCGCTGCCTTTGGTTCTGTCGCGCAGAGTCTTGACGGCGAATTCCTTGCGCGACGTCCGGTGCCGTACCTTCCACACCAGGCCGTAGCCTCCCGCTTCCAGGAACTCCTTCTTCTCGTATTGCTCCATGATTTGCTGCAGGGCCAGAACTTGTTTCTAAGGTCTTAAGACTCGGGTTGGAGCCTCTGCTGTTCAAGCAAGCCTCCCGCGAAGCCTCGCCAGCCACTTGAAAGTCCAAAAGGCTTTCATTTCTCAAGTTGGAAATGCGGGCGGGTTCAAGCCAGGAGGTTCTGCATTGGTTTTCAATGGCTTCTTGGGTTCACGCTGGCCCTGCAGTTCACCAGGTTAGGCTTTTGGTTTTCAAGTTGGGAGATGTGGGTTCGGGTGTGGGTTCAAACCTGGGTGATTCAAGCCCGAACAAGCTTGGACCTGGGTGGAGCCACACGAAGAGCTTAAGGCTTCGGCTTTGAGCCTGGGCAAGCTTAAGCAGAGCAGTCTGAAGAGGTTAGCCTCTTTAGCTTCGAGAGTGCCTCAGGGGCTCAAGCCCGGGCAACTCTGGGTGAAAGCACTCAGAAATGACCCGCTTGAATTGCGTTCATGGCATGAACATTGAGGCTCCCGGTGATGTTCCTGGATGATGAGGCTCTAGATGATATCCTTTTATCACATTTCGCCAACTTTTTCGGCCATCATGATCAGAGACGCTGATGTTTCAAAATCAGGTTGAAAGATGTGTAGGTTCAAGCCTGAGCAGTTTGACCAGCGACCCAACCAGAGCTTGCTTAACGAGATGAACACCCGAGGCTCTGGCTGTTGATTTTTTATCAAATTTCGCCAACCTTCTCAGCTATCGGCGGCATCTGCGGAGGCACACTGGCGTTTCGAAATCCAAATGAGTTTTGGGAATTTCTTTCCCGGTGGCGTTGGGGATCCTGATAATGATCCGGCATCTGCAGAGACACACTGGCGTTTCGAAATCCAAATGAGTTTTGGGAATTTCTTTCCCGGTGGAGTTGGGGATCCTGGGAATGATCCTTTTATCAAGTTTCGCTCACCTGCTCAGCCATCTTGATCAGCAGCATCTGTAAAGGCACTGCTATTTCGAAATTGGATGAACATCGAGGATCCGGGTGATTATCCTTATCAAATGTGTCTGAGCTTCTCAGCAATGATGATCAGCGACAGACACGGGCGTTTCGAAATCGTGATGGGTTTTGTGAATTTCTTCCTCCTGGACAACTTTGGTTGTTAATGTGATGTTTTTATTTTTCGTTTTTTGAATATCCCCACGTTTATTGTCCCAGCAAGGTTCCAGGTGCTAGTTTCCAAGGTTTATGTAAATTCAGCTGGCATTTCTCCGGCATTGTTTCACATGGCTTGTCCGTTGTGTACTTGTTTGTCTTCATGCTGGGGATAGAGATTGGAGTTTCTCTGTTTGAGGTTTTGCTCCAGCTTGGCAGATCATTATTATTATTATTAGCAGAATAATGCGCCCTGGTTTTAGCCAATATTTTCACCTCTATATATTGGTAATACCAATGAAGCTACTAACTTTGGTTGAGTGAGTAATTTCAGCTCTGGATTGTGCTGGAGTGAGTGGGAAATGAGTTGGCTATGATTTCACAGGCATGCCCATCTGCTGGAATTAATTTGAGGCTCAAGTTACCATTCCTATGTTCACGAAATCCTTAATTTGTCTTTAAGGAAGACGGCTAATTTAAGTTATTTTAGTATTTGGGTGTGATATAATTTAATGACTCGGAGCATTTTGCTTTAACCAGAAAATGTTCGTGGTGGAGGTATGCATACCAAAGCGATGTTTTTGGCACTTGCATCATTCATTCTATCGTTACATTTTAAAGAATTTTTAAGATGCGATGTTCGTCTTTTAACATATATACAGTTAAATATTTTGATGTTCTATCTTATTTCTATTAGGGTGTAGTTAGCTATATTTACACGATGTCTATATGTTTGGGAGATGGAAAAAAGTGGAATAGTTAATAAGTATGTAATTAAATATCATTTTTATTCTAAATAATGGCCAATGCAAACAATTGCAAATAATTTCCATCTACTTAGGAACAATGATCCACTCTTATGGTGAAATTGGTAAAGATATAAAAAATAAGATTGAAATAAGATGGTAAAAATAAAGATGAGCTAGTGATGTTTCATATAATAGAAGAATCCCAATAAAACTAAAGGCAAAATTTTACAAGACAACAATCAAGTTTGTTATATTTCATAAAAACTAATCATGTGGCAATACAAAAGAGGCATGAACAAATTTTTGTGGTAGAAATGTGAATATTTAGATGAATGTTAAATGTTACTAGAATATTGCACAATATAATGTGGCAATACTGAAACACCACCAATTTCGGGCTTCTGCAGTTCCATGGCAGATTTGTCTAAGTGTCAAAACTTGGGTAAATTTTTTCTAAGTTTGGTGTCATGTTGTGTAGTGTAGACAGCGTAGCACACTGGGAGTCCTATTTTTTGCAAGATTTTTCTAAGTATGCTTGCTACATTCCCTAGCATAGCTAGTGTAGCACGCACTCCCATGGCTAGTCTGCACAAATGTCAAGCTAGAAGCGGTCAAGGTTTGCTTGGGATGGACCAGACAGTTTGGCAAATTTTCTATCTCCCAGACTATCAAGTTCACTACGCTCTTCAGCTTGCCTAACTTGACACGTCCCAGTTGCCACTCCACCCAAGTACCAGGCTAGAGGTTGTTAAAAGTGCTTAGGATGGATGAAACAGTTTGGCAAATTTCCTATCTTTTGGGCTTGTCATGCTTTGTTATGCTGCATAGCATAGCCAGCGTGACATAGGTTTCAGGGCCAAATTTTTCGAAGTGTTGGACAAGAAATCTGTCAAGCTATCTAGACATGGAAGGATGCATTTGGCAATTTTCTAACTTCTGAGGTCACCTGTCCTGCTACACCCTAGAATGTGGCTAGCGTGCCATGGAGAAATATTGCAAGTTTCATTAAAATTTGACAAAGTACCTGTGCTACACTCTGCTACGTTGCACAGCTTAGATAGCGTGACAAGTCAAAATCTGCAAAAATTTTCTAAGTGTTCATGTTATGCTCTGTCACGCTGTGCAGCATAGGCAGCGTGACACTTGGGAAATGCCTTCGAATGCCTCTAGAAGCTCCCAGAACTTGACATCAACCTTCATTTCAGCTTCGATGTCCCTCCGACGGCCAGGATTAGCAGTTTGTTTTGCTTTTGCATCCCCCATTAATCCCCAAAATTGTCCCTATGCTTGACCCTACTCGGAAGAGGGGGAAGACCTAGTCCCAGAGCTTAGACTCCAAGTTGTATGTGTTTTGGCATTGTTTGTAGGTACATGGCAGTCCTTCAGACTCTGGCACATGTAGTTCGACCAATGTGGTCACAGTTTAGCAGTTTATGAATTCCCATTCCTGTCCTACAAAGCGTAACACTTAGAGCTTGAAATTTTGAGCATAACATGTCAGCGTGACTTGTCCACGCCCATGCCACGTGGGACCCAAGCCACGTGGCATCTAGTTCACATCTCACGTCAACCCTAGCCCTATTAATACCTCGATAATCAGCATTTTAGAGGTTGGTTGGCAAAATCATTTTAAGCATCAAGCATTAAAGCACTCTTAGCATTTTCATCACTCCCACACTTGAGCACTCGAGCTTGACATCTGGCTAAGTACCATGACACAGTCTTCCTTGTACCCACATAGCGTGACGACTGCCAACCCCGCAGGTTCAGCCTCCTTTGCAGCTGCTAGCACTACGTTGGTGACGTCCCAGAGACTGTGACCACACCGCTATGCTACTGTTGTGCCTGTCTAATGTCGCGTACTAGCTTCAAACATTATTCAATTAAAAGTTGTGTGCCCTAATCTTTAGGAGATGCATTCCTCCACTCTCAAACTCTAATTCTATATTCTCAGCATTTACTTTTGCACTTTTTTTTTACTATCAATACGCATTTACATATTTACAGTATGTTACATTCTGTTCTTGATCATTGCCTCGACTCCCAAAGGAGGCTCACTAAAAACTTTTTTTACAAATGGTTATTGTTACACCATGTAAGTCCTTATCTGATCGACTAAACCATTCAGGGCACCTCATTTCCGTTTCACCTAGCATGACCCTCGCACGGATTCGGGGTTAGGCTGTATGCCCATGGACCTCTTAGTGTTCCAACCACCAACGTTTTTGGATGTCATAGTTTTTGGCGCTACAAGGAGGGGCCTCCCATTCCTTATGTGTGCCATGGGTAGTCTCACGTGCTTTCTATACCCCCATCACTAGTAGCAAGCTAGTGTAGACATAATACCCTTGTGGACTTGCCACGGTAGTAGCTGGATCATAGGCCAGCGCAAGAGTTGTCTACATTCCAATTGGTGCAGATTGGTCCTAGTTGACGATTCCTCTGGAACCTTGTAGGATGAAAAGTCCAAATTGTTTACTACGTTAAGCTCTAATTGTTCTGTAAAGCGTGACACCCAATGAGTGTAACAGTCCCTTAGAGCATAATAAGCGTAACATTAGAGATAACCATTTTTCCAGCATTTCCAAACTTAGCCATTTTAGGCCTATTTTCTTTACAGTTTTCACACTTAGCCGTTTTATCTTAAAATTTTCTATACTTAAACGTTCTTGGCAAATATCTCTTTTTCTCACGTCTTTTCTTACACAACAAAAATGAACCCTGTTAACACCTCAATTGTTGCCTTGAATTTGGAGTTAGCCCACCCCATGCAACACGTGGTAGACATCGAGCAACCACTTAGCCCGGTGCAGCCATAATGGCAGTCTCTTAGACTACGACACTAATTGCCCAAACACACGGTACTTGATGATGAACAATACAACTTTTTGTGTGCAAAGATTTAGGTAGGCCTACCATTGGACTGCTAGGAAATGGAAGAAAAGTGTAGTTTTGAAATTATTCACCGAAACAGAAGGAAGTTCCTTCCTACCCTTGGTGCAGTCATATCGCTCACTTAATCTTTCAAATGGATTTTGGACCAACATATCAGGATGAGTGGGCCAAAAGAGCAGGACTTAGCATCTAACTATGATGAACCCCTGCAAAATGGGCAAGAGGAGTTTGAGTCCCATTCCGACAATGGCATCCTGCTCTACGTCTCATCCTTAGAGTCTACCCTTGTATTTCTGTCGCACCAGTTGCAATCTTCTACCTTCTTTGAGGCAGTTGTAACATTTCTACAGTTTAAAACTTTGTCGGTGGTAGCTAACCACCTGATCCTGCCTACGCAATAGAACGTAGGACCTTTTGCCCCTTTTCCCTTTGTCATTTCCTCGTAATCTATTCAACCTTTGCAACCAGCGTTTGTGACACCAACGTTGCCATATGTGCACACCATGCCCGTATCGCAGCCACACAAAAGTCACTTTTCTATCATTCTAATCATATCAGTCCCACCACCAACAACAGCTCCCACCTCAATTGCGTGGTGGGTAGCAATACCTTTACCCACTGTTTAATTGTCCCAGATGCCTTAGTACATGCAGCAGCAAATGTACCAAGCATCACATATGGCACATATGGCGCAACCTACTACAGGGCTGTGCATCGCTCCGACAGCACCACCAACGGTACAACTGATGCAACCCTCTGCAACATCCTCGAGTTTAGATCAAGCATTTTATTTTATCCAAACTCTCACCGAGGAGGTCAGGCGACTTAAAATAGCCAACTCAGAGACAGTCCATGGAAGGGATTTTTATCAGGATGATCCCATTAGTTTTGTTGTTCCTTCGCTCACACTGCCTCCTAGGGTCCAACTTCCCCAATTCACGAAATACAATGGTAAGGGTGACCTAAACACCCACTTAGTCACTTTTCGTTTTGAGTTCTTATTACTGCAAGCATGGCCACATGTGGTTATCTGTGTTTTTGCCATGTTTTTGATTAGCAAAGCTTTATATTGGTATCGCGTGCTTCCTTGAGCATCCATTTCAACTCTGGAGTAGTTGTTAAGCCAGTTTGTAACCTGCTTTAAGTATAACTTTAAGTTAAAAGCCACACTAGACCAGCTCATGAATGTTAAGCAAGAAGCACTAGAACTAGTGCAAAAATTCATACAACGTTGGAGCACCTCCCTAAATGAGATTCATGAGCGAATCACTGAAATCCACCTATTGGCCATGTTTAAAGGTGCAGTAAATGATTTTATTAAATCGAAGCTATACTATTTAGCCCTGCATTTTCTTAGCCAAGTTTTCGCTCAAACAAAGAGCATACAGGACACGGTAGAGGCCAGCAAGGACCTAGCTTACATAGCCTACAAGAATTCACATGCAAAGAGAGACAAGGAAAAAGGGAAGGCCATGACAACCATTGTGGCAGCAGTGGCTGATGAAGCTAAGCCCAATAACAACAAGCAACCGACTAAGGCACCTAAGGCCCTAGCCAATGCCAATAAAACATCGGGTTTTGGCAATGTGGGAACCAACCAACTTGCATCATTAGTGGCCACAAGGCAAGCTCCCCTAAGGTCAAAC
This sequence comes from Gnetum montanum, assembly GCA_015680685.1. Classification (NCBI taxonomy): domain Eukaryota; kingdom Viridiplantae; phylum Streptophyta; class Gnetopsida; order Gnetales; family Gnetaceae; genus Gnetum; species Gnetum montanum. The sequence goes on from MNCI01010292.1 coordinate 158,822, forward strand.
TTTGAGCACAAGGGTCACTCAAAATACACCCCTTTGCCAATCAAGCCATCAAAACTTTTAGATCAATTGCTTAGTGCTGAGCACATTTAGCACAAGCAAATGTCAGAGGATGCCCGCAAACACCACGAGAGGTACTGTGAGGTCCTTTGAGACCCCACTGCAACTATGCCCAATGAGCCTCTAGTACCCAAACATATTAGACTGGACCAGTTTTGCAACTACCATCAATTGCACGGCCATGACATGGATTACTACCTAGCGCTGAAGGATGATATCCAATGCATGATCGATCAAGGAAAGTTAGTCCTTGATGAAAGTAATCTTGTCCAATGAGAGAACCAGTCCATGAACATCTATAAGGACCCATTAAACACTAGTGGTGCATGATATATCATTAATGCTATTAGCGTTGATGATGACGTAGAGCCAACACATGAACCATTTGTGGTCTGTGTGCCCTCCGGTAACATTGAAGCCTTAGCGTCAACTAGGCCACAAGCTCCCTTTGTCATCAAAGCATCACCTTGAGTGCTCGTAACACCCTTTGTGGTTAGGGCCCTATAGCACGTTGCGACAACGACCCAAACACCTTTTTTCATAAGGGTGCCAAAATGTGTAGACCCCCCATCTGCCTAGGGTCCAGTGGTGGGGACTACATTGCAACCTGCCTACCCAAAGAGATGTGATGAGCATCCAGTCAATAAGATGGCTAGGGAACACATTGAACTAGGTCCCCCTAAGCCTACCCCTTGTCAGCTGTTCCCATGGCCTCATCGTCTAAGGTCACCAACATAGACATGCACATTCAACAAGCAACCACTGAGGCTCAAAGGCCCACTACCCAACCAAAAGCCAAGTCTCCTCCTCCTTGGTAAATCCATCTTTTAGGATGCATAGGTCAAGTAGGCTCTAAAACAAAAGAATACAACTTTGAGCTTAGATGACCTAATTATGACCTCCCCCGTGCATCGTGAAGCATTGGTTCACATGTTGGCATCCATTCTTGTTAAGGAAGACATGCTAGTAGAGGAAAAGGCTATCCATGCTATAATGCTGCTACCTGCAACCGAAGAATTAAGGTCAACACTCTTGACCTTTTGCGATGAAGCGACCAAAGCTGACCTTGAGAAGGGTCAAGTAACTACTGCACCCATGTTCATAATAATTTGCATGAGTCAGTATAAGATTCACAGGGTGCATGTCGATGATGGGGCAGCAACCAACATTATTTTTTTCCTCGTTGTTGATAAGCTTGGCCTGGTGGATCAAATCAGGCCAACAAAAATGGCCTGTTTAAAGTCCTTCAATGGAGCACGTGTGGTTGTTAAGGGAACAGTCATGATTGATTTCATGGCAGGGAAGCAATTCTCCACTAATGTAGAGTTCATCGTGGTTGAAGAGATGCCCAGATTCAACCTAATCTTGGGGAGATCTTGGTTAGCCCAACTAAGGGTTATCTCTTCACTAATCCACCAAGAGATCCACTTACCTTATGAGGTTGGAGAAGTGGTGATCTTTGGTGACAACATAGCTCCTTGGGCCATCAACAATGTAGACACTGAGCAAGGGTCAAAGGTAGAGATCTCTGAAGACACAACACTTGTTTGCAATGAAAGTCGATGTTGCTTGACCGATGAACCAAGCAAAACGAGTGACCTTCATGAGGAAGCTCTATAGGCAGAATTTCCTTTTTCTATGGAAAATGATGGTCTAGGGGAGTACCATCTTGTGCCTCTTTGGCCTTACGCACCACCTAACCCACATTGGATTAAGAAACATCTAGATGATTAGGGCATGTCCCTAACTTTCTTGCCTGTCTAACTTGTCTTTAGCCCCTTTTGTCTATATAGTTTTAGTTTGTGTTATGTTTGCTTCTTGCATTAGTTATGCTTTTGTTTAGTCGCAAAAAAAAAGAAGAGGAAAAAAAAGCAAAAAACGAAAAAAAGAAAAGAAGAAGTGGGGCTCGAAATGGCCTTAAACTATCGCATGGTCCAAAATGGCCTTAAACTAGCCATGGCCAGAAATGGCCTTAAACTATCGCATGGCTCGCTAAGGTCTAAACTATCACATGGCTCACCAAGGCCTAAAATTGGCAACTAACTTCCTCTTACGCGATGGCCCGAAATGGCCTTAAGCTATTACATGGGGTCCACAAGGGGCCTAATTACATCAACCAAAAATCCAGAGTGAGATCAACTGAAATACAAGTTAAAATGATACCACTAGAGATAAATAAATATCGTGCCTTTCATTAAATCATAAACAAAATACATAGTCCAAGATTACATTCACATCAAAAGATACAAAATTTCCTAAAAATAGGGCTACATTTCAAATGTTTTAATTTGTATTAATGGGAAGCTAAGGTTCTTCCCCTCCATTGGGTCCTATGTCTTCGCTTGGATCCTACCCAAAATAAGGAAAAAAAAATAAACCAATCAATAAAGAGGATAACATGTGAAATTATTATGAAATAGATAATAATAAAGTAAATTTAAACCAACTTGAGATGGGCCCACGTTCATGTCTGGGGGAATCCTGTTAAGGCCAACCTCTAGGCATCGGAGGATCTCCTCCTCTGACATGTGTGCCCAATCCTCCTCTCCCAAATCAACGCCTGCAAGGGTCTTCCCTTTCTCCATGGTTGTTCATACAGGCAGCCCTGGGGAAAATGTGGCAGATGTAATCTCTCTAGAATGAACAACAATTTCCCTATTCAGGGACTCACTAACCACCAAGTGTTTCACAAACCTATTGTAAGCCTCTGTTGCACTGATGATGTCAAGGAATATGTCATGACATTGGTGCTCCACAGACTCATCCTTGTATTTCTTATAATAGGTTGCACGTTCCATCTTGTAATGGTACTTGTGGTTCTTCTGAGTTTTGTCCCCACTCATATACTTTGGCACTGTAGTCCTTCCACTCTTGGTTCTTCTGAGCCAAGAGGTCCATCTGCAAATGTTGCTCAATAACCTCATGAGTAACCTCATTCTTGCCCCTTACGGTCAACCAATACTTGGCGTAGTTAATTTCAGCCACACACTAGTTGCCATCTAATTTATTTCCAGTTGCCAAGAAGTTGTACTATGACTACAAATCTTCTAGTTGAGCTGCTTGGTTCGCCTTATGCTCCCAGAGATCTTGTACTTGTTTCTAAAGCTCTTGTACTTGTTTCCAAAGCTCCTCGTTCACATGCCTACACTCCCATAGTGATCATGGAAAGTGTAGTGCACATTTGCTTACCTTGTCATATATACGACGAGGCACCTGTTCTACCTCAAGAGGGAACTCATGTACAACATCAACTTGGACTGTCCTTCATGGGTTCCATTTGAGTCGTGAGCTTGTTACACCAAAAAGGGGAAACATTAGTAGTAAGACAAAGACAAAGCGAAAAAAAAAACACAAACATACCTATCTTAGGATCTATTTATTTTAGGTGGTTGATCATGTCATCCACTATGCCTTGCATGAAGGTAAATTTATCCAAAGTCTTTGCCCACGGTTGTGAGCAGAAAGTGGATGTAGATTTAGGACGCTTAGCAGAAGCATCATCCGTTGTAAGATAAAGCCTATTAGGGTTGTCAAAAAAAAACATAAAAATATAAAAATGATGTGAAAAAAAAGAGAAAGAAGAAGAAGAAGAGAGAGAAGAGGGAGAGAAAGAGCATAATGAAAATGGCAATGCAAAGCTCTTACCTAGCAAACCCTTAGGGGTGAGAGCGGGGCGATCGCTCATCTACATGCCTTCAAACAAGCAATCAAAGTCATCATTCTCAAATTGTAGCCCCTTCTCTTCGAGTTGCCTTAGGACTTTGGCGACATTTTCGTTTGCCATGTGTCCTTCAAGTTAAGGGACATCCTCCTCTAAGGGCTCCTCTTCTACGACAGGGGCTTCCTTGCCTATGTTGCACAAACCTAAGTTAGAGGATTTCTCCAAAAAATATTATATATATATATATATATATAGGAAATATACTAAATAATGTATACTTACTAGCAAACTTTGATCGTGTGTCGTTAAGTCTAAAGTGTAGCTTCTTGCCCCTTTTCTCAATTTTGTGCATGGGCTCCTCCACGGGGCGAGGCTTCTTGATCTGCATCTTCAATCTCATTGTCTCAACAATGAGTCATGCCCCCCTCACTATGTTGCCTGTGTTGGTGGGAGGAGCCTCTCTAGCACTATCACACACATAGAAGGATGGCCTTGCGTGGCTCTTGGTGGTTACCGAAAAGGACTCACCAATAGCCTCTGGGGGGTCCTGTGACCATGTCGTACGGAATAAATGGCAGATCCATGGCTTGGATATTTGGGTGCGATTTTGCACCATCCATAGCCCATTTTCATGGACCACTAGGAATTTCGCAAACCTCTACAAGCACGCTATAAAGAAGGAAAAATGTACATGAGAGCATGCCTCGATGTTGCTACAAAGTTTGATTATTTTGGCTCATAGGCCATCAGTAAAGTATTTGGCCCAATTGTATTGTGTACCTTCATTTATTACATCCCTNAAGTTGGACTCCTAAACCTATTCTTGGTCGTGAACCCAAGCATCCCAATAGTAGAGATGATTTCCCTTGTCGACTCTTTCATGGAGAGTGCCGATCATTTCTGCACACGGGTTCACAATGTGTGGGTGGTCTTTGAGATCATAGACAATCTCTTTTTGGATCTCTTCAGTGTCCCTTCTGAAGGTTTACCTATAGGTGAGAAGACTAGCAAGGAGTTAAACCATAGAGGAGACACTGAAGAGTGGCTGGGCACCGAGAAAGGTTACAAGGGCATACCCATGAAGCAGGTAAAATTACTAGTGGCCCAACACCTCTATCTCATCTTCTGGGCTCATGCATTTCCTAAGCTACTTTTCCAAGGAAAGGTCCTTGGGGTAGATTAGGCTTAGGCTATGAGGGNACTGGGACGGAAACCTCTTCTACACTAGGTATCTGGGATGCTCACTCAATTTCCAACCAATAGAGATCTTGACACTTCACAAAGGATTTGGAGTATCTAGTAGAATATTTTGTCATATCTGCCCCAATTTTCCCTATAATGCTAGCATGCATGTTCTCAGTAGATGAGAACTCTTGTAGGGCTATTTGAACTAGGGCTAATATCCCTTCTCCATCGTGAAGGTTGTTTTCATCAACAGAAAATTTGGCAATAAGCAAAAAAGCAATAAGCATTCTAAGTCATGAGATAATAGGTAAAAAAATCAAATAAAAAATCACAATAGGCTCACCCTCCAACGCAATAAACTATTTCAAGTGGGTTCTGAAAGGTTGTGCCCACACAATGGGTAAGGAATACAGTGTTGTATTTATGGTAGCATTGGAATTCAGGCATCTCCCAAATTCAAGATAAGAGCCTGCGGTCTTTTTGGCACTGGCTCGAGCTCCCTGACCCTTCACCTTTAGCAGGTTTGTCTGACATAAATTTTAAGATGCCTCGGTTTGCCCTAGGAAACAATGTCTCGACTAGTACATCTACTGCTTCAATAGACAAGTGTGACCATATGATCACACTGAAGTGGCGAAGTAGGAATTGTAAGAATTCTTGTGCACCCTCCCAAAACCAGACTGCATGGTATCCTATGCGTGCATGTGGTGTGGGGACATTTGGCATGGGATTACTCATACAACACAAGATCTCTACCAATTCAACCATGATGAGGGTAGGTTTTAGCAGGACCCTGCAATGCCATAGTAATGAAAGCATCAATATTGAAAAAGGGTAACAAAAAACAACAAAAGTAATAGGCAAACAATGCATAAAATAACATTAAAAAACTAACACTTATAGGTTTTCTGAATTCCACAATATTTTAAAAAAAATTTAAAAATTTTTCTAACTATTGGTCATGTTCTCTGTAGAGCATGACACTTTCCAAGCAAAATTTTTTCTAATAGAATAACTGGCAAAAAAATTTTTGAAAATTTTTCTAAGTGTTTGTCATGCTCCCAGATGTAAAAAAAATATTTAAAAATTTTTCTAAGTGTTAGTCATGCTCCTAGGGAGTGTGACAACTGCAAAACGTGCAAAATTTTTCAAACAATGAACGTAGTAGTGCCAAAATTTTTCTAACTTTTTATCACGCTCTCAGGGACACCCAGAGCTTAATAACCATGACCCTTGAATGTCTTGATTGAGTCCTGTCCCACTATGCGGGACACCCAAAAAAAAAACCTTTATCCACGCCATGACATAGGACACCCGTAGAACCTCTGTCCTATCTCGCAATGCAAGACACATAGAAAACCTTGTCCCATCCCGTTGTGCAGAACATGTAGGAAACCCTTATTATGCAACATGGGATGCAGGGTGTTTAGAACCCTCCTAATGCACTACATTAACGGTACATGTAAAACCCCCATTTTGTTCTGTGGCACGGGGTGTTATAGAAAACCTTGTCCCATCCCATGGTGCTGAATGCTTAGAAAGCCTTGGAAAAACCCTTGCCTAGTATTGTAGTGTAGGATACCCCCAAACCCTTAATGCTAAAAAAAAGCAAGATCCATGGTGCGCACTCCCTCCCTGGCCACGTCATAGTGGCCGTAGTGACAACAGTAGCGGTAGCAGTTTTTGCCCATGGTAAACCACCTTCCAAACCCTAAAACCCAAAGCCCAAACATGTAAGTAGGAAGGAATAAAAAAAATTGAGTGGAGCATGATAACTTACCTAGCATATGGCTTTTCTTAGTGTTTCTCAACGCATGCCTTTGGAAGACATCGTAGGGTGTGCTTGCCTTTGTCAACGTTGGCAAGGTTAGGGTGTCTACGCTCACTCCTACGTGCCATCTTCTCGTTGTCATGCTCTAGCTCTCTTGTTGTCACGCTCTAGCTTTTCTCATTGGCTGCTATGCTCTACCTTGGTTGTGCTAGGCTTGGATGATTATTGGCTCTAACGGTGAAAATAATAGGTTTACCATGGGTAAAATCTCTATTTGTACCCTTCAAAGTCAAATGACATGTCAACCTTTCGGGACGTCTCGTGTCCTGTGCGTAACGCAAAACGCTCCATGTCCTGCGTAGTGTAACACCTAGAGTTAGAAAAATTTTCTAATTTTTTTAGCTTCTTACACTTAGAATTTTCTTTTCCATTTTCTGCTTACCCAATAGACATTTAGCTTGATCCCATGTTTCAAACCTTTCAAGCCTTACTTAGACTTACACCCCACACATAGTCTACAGTTCACTATGACCTTATATTGGCAATTTTGTGACCAACTGAGGCTGTAGGAAAGAATAAAAAATATATAAATAAATCACTTTAGATACTGCATGGTTAATTTTCATAGCATTGGCTTCCTTATTCTATGCACTTCTATTTATTAAAATATGTGCTGCTTTACATTTTTCTGGTTACTTTGTAGGATCTCTTGAAAAATGAACACATACGAGAGTCTTCATTCACCCTTAGTCTTGACTGGACCTTATGACAAACTCATGAGATGCGTAAACATAAAACTTTTGGACTTTGAATCGCTTACCTATGACACCAACATAGCATCCCTAGAGACGTCACTAGATTGGCCAGAACATCTAGTCCAAGCTCTAGACTTAGAAGTAGGTGACGTGACCGAGGATCCCCTCATAGAAGTCCCTATAACAACATGCAAAGGTAAGGCAAAAACATTGAAACTTAGTTCCTTACTAGAGCCTCAAATCCAAAAAAGCATCTCTAAAGTTCTTAGTGATAATGTCAAGGAATTCGCATGGTCTTACAAGGACATGTCGGGCTTAGAACCACGTATAATACAGCATAACATTATCCTAGATCCACGCATTAAACTAGTTAAAAAAAAGGCTCATAAAATCAAGCCTAAGGTCATGTTGGCTGTTTGTGATGAGATCACTAAGTTTTACAAAGTCAATTTCATTCAGGAAGTTGACTATACAGATTGGGTTTCAGACATCGTAGTTTTCCCCAAGAAAAATAGAAGTATATGCATTTGCATAGACTTTCGAGACCTAAACAAGGAAACCATTAAAGATGATTTCCCATTGCCTAGTATTGACCAACTCATCGATACTATGATTGGTCATGCCTTGTTATCCTTCATGGATAGGTTGTCAGGGTACAACCAAACTCACATCAACCTAGAGCACCAACTTACCACTACTTTCATGACCCCCTAGGGTACATTTTGCTATACAATGATGCCCTTTGGACTAAAGAACGTAGGAGCAACATATCAATGTGTAATGACATACATCTTTAGCGACTATCTGTTATAATTGCTTAATGACTACATTGATGATATAACGATTAAGTCCAAAAGGGCTCATGGCCACGCGAATGACTTGGACCATGTCCTCAAATGTTGTTGTAGACATGACCTTAGGCTTAATCCCAAAAAGTGTGTCTTTTGTGTCAAAACTAGTTGCACGTTAGCCTTTGTGGTATCAGAAGCAGGAATACATGTAGACCCTGACAAGGTCAAGGCTATCACCAACTTAGCTCCACTAGCAAACCTTAAGGAGTTATGCGAGTTACAAGGTAGGATACAATTCATATGTAGGTTTATCGCAAGGTTGACTAATAAGTTACAACCAATGCAACATCTGCTCAAAAAGGGGATCAACTTTGAGTGGACAGCTCAATTCCAAAAGGCATTTGACAACATAAAAAATGAGCTGGCTCAACTCCCAACAATCTATCCTCCGCAAAGAGATAAATCCTTTTACATTTACCTTGCAACCTTAGACACATCCATTGCTTCTCTACTTTGTCAAAAGCGAGACAATGGATTTAAGGTTCTTGTTTACTACTTAAGCCATGCATTAATAGCACATAAGGCAAAATATAATGATGTGGAGAAAAACTCACTTACCTTAGTCTTTACACTTAAAAAGTGGAGACACTACCTTTTCCGCAATTAAGTCAATGTCATCTTCAAGAGAAACGTACTTAGGGATATTACAAAAAACATATATGAAAGTAGTAAAATAGCAAGATGGAAGGTAATAACTATGGAGTTTGACTTGCACTACATAGCACAGGCATCCACAAAAGGTTAAGTAATAGCCACACAACTCATGGCTTCACCCATAGATGATCAAGCAACGATAGATCCATAATTCTCGGATGAGCATGTCAGTAGTATAAGCCAAGTACTTGCAAATTTTGAGGCTGTTTTACACTTTGACGGTGCTTTGACCACATAAGGTGGTAGTGCTGCTACTGTTATCACATTCCCCTCCAGGGATATTCGACCCTTCGCATACCACTTTGCATTTCTTTGTACAAACAACATGGCAGAGTATGAAGGTCTCCTTAGAGGCATCTTATTAGCTCAAGAGTTAGGAATCCAAAACATAGCAATTCAAGGTGATTCGTAACTAGTTATTAACCAAGTCACAAACATGTACGCTTGTAAGACACAACATCTACAACCTTACTGTGATTTGGAAAAACACTTGCTCAAACAATTTGCAACCATAGATGTCCAACATATCCTCATAATGAAAATGCCATAGCTAATGTGCTAGCTACTTTAGCCTTAAGCATAGCACCAAACATGTTCTCCACTTTGCCTGCTTTAATAGTGGATTACACTGAACCTATAACTCACGTAACAAGCATTGCGTCCATAAGTACAGCTCATGCCCAAGAGTGGTATGATGATATTAAGGCATACCTCCAATAGGGAGAGCCCTCACAAAACTTAATCTGCCCAAAAGGACATAGTATGAAAATGATCATGGTAGCATGTCCTTGTAGGTGACAGCACCTTATGTCATAGATCCTATGATAGAATACTATTAACTTGTGTTAGCGATAGTGAAGCACAAAAGATCGTTGACCAAGTTCATGAGGGACTATGTGGGGGTGATATAGCTCCTAGGATAAAGGAAGCAAAGGTTAGATGTCTAGGCTATTACTGACATTACATTAAGTGTGACTACATCTCCAAGATCAAGACATGTCATGTGTGTTAGCGACATGGGAACCTAATGCATGTGTCACCTACTGAACTACATACTATGTAGATCACGTGGCCATTTCAATGTTGGGGGTTGGACATCATAGGGCCTATAACAACCAAGTATTCCATAGGATACAACTTCATCATTACTACAATCGAGTAGTTTACAAAGTGGGTTGAAGCCATTCCCCTTAGGAAAACAACATCCCAGCAAGTTTGCAAATTCATCCTTGACAACATAGTGGCCCAGTTTGGTCTCTCCATTACTATAGTCATAGAAAGTGGGCCACAATTTAGCAGTGTAGAAACCAAAGCCTTTTGTGAAAACCTTGGCATCAAACGCTCTTTCTCGTCACCATACTACCCTCAAGAAAATGGTCAAGTGGAGGCTATGAACAAGTTCATCATCAACCTTTTGAAGAGGATGCTTAACAATAGTAAGTGACGATGGCACGAACAACTAACCTATGCACTATGGGCCTACCACACGACATGCAGAACAACAATAGGTAAAATGCGATATAGTCTTGTGTATGGATCTAAAGAGTGTTGCCTATTAAATTGCAGGTCCCATTGCTCCACATGATCCTCTTGAACTTTATTAATGAGGTTCAGAACAACGAGTTGAGAACCATCAACCTTGACTCTATAGAGGAGGAGCACATTCAAACACTTGATTACATCAAGTGGTACAATCAACATGAATGCCTAATCAAGAAAGGGGACATGGTCCTCAAGGTCGTTTGCGAGCTCGTAGATAAATTCTTAGCTAACTGGGAAGGGTTTTTCTTGGTCACTAAGGCGTACAACAACAGAGCCTTCAAGCTTGTTGATCTAGATGGCAATGAGTTTATCAATCTTATTAACCACCTGTACCTGAAGCCGTATTACACTTGACATGCAGTACCACACCGATGACACAAGCAAGATAAGCAAACCATCCGCTATGATGTGAAACTAGCACGTCCTTGGGCTATGACATTAAACTGGCACCCACAGCATGGTCCGCTACAACCTTAAATTAGCCATCCACCATCTACTATGATGTTAAACTGGCACAGATCGCTTGCTATGATGTTAAACTGGCATAGACCATCCGCTATGATGTTAAACTGGCATAGAGCATCTGCTATGATGTTAAACTAGCACAAAATGTCCTTGGGCTATGACGTTAAACTAGCACCCACAGCATGGTCTACTATGACCTTAAACTAGCCATCCATGATTTTTCATGATGTTAAATTAGCACAGTGGTCTATTAGGACCTTAAACTAGCACATCATGGTTTGCCTAGACCTTAAATTGGGAACATGGTCTGTTGGGACCTTAAACTAGCACAACAAGAAATCTACCAAGATCTAAAACTGGGTTCACAGTTTAGCACCTATGATTACAATACATAGTGCTATGGACAAGTGAGTGAAAATACTTCCAATCTTTTGTCACCTACCCACACCTCTTAGGTAGGATGGGGTGGGGCGTTGCAGTTCTAGAATGAAGTTCACATTGTCAAGGAAAAACCCTCTGGGATATTTGCAATTTTACCATCCCTGGCATCTTGCTAATCTTCCAGAGATGCCATTTGGCATCTTGTTGACCTTTTGGAGCTACTACCACCATTGCCAATCATTTTGGTCATAGCTCTCATCATCAGCAGCACTTGCTAGAGTCCTAGAAGTACTATGGCCCAGCCACAACACTGTCATCCTTCGGCCCTCACCATCGTTCAAGCCTGAAAGAATGTCTAGCAACACAATTCTCCACCATGTTGTTGGGTTCCCTGGCTCCTACCTTTGGTGAGAACGGTTGAGCACTTGCATCACCATTGCTCCTAGCCACTTGAGTGCTCACTTCTAGCATGGCTGTTGGAGCTTTCTAGCCTGCCACCATCAATGCCTACACTAGCCTTTCTACTTTGGACATTGCATGCAACTGATGTAGCACTCGCAGCCATTGCAATGCCCCTGGTAGGCAGGACTTTGCCTTCATCTCACATGATGGCTATTTTTCTTATTTTCTCTATGTTGCGTTTACAAGATGAAGCCTGGGTGGTGCTATTCAAGAGTGCATTTCATTGCAATGGCAAGGCATTACATTGTTCCGATGTGTCCACTTCAACTCACCTAGCTACTTAAGAGTGCACATCCCTACTATCCCCTTAGCCAAACTAGCCTCTACCTCTTGATCTTGTAATCTTCCACATCCCCTGCAAGCTTCCCCAATGCACATGTAACCTTTCTTGCACTTAGCCGCTGAACCCATGACAGATGTAATGCAACTCGTCCCATGGGGAGCCTTTGTGGGTTGGTCAAAGCCCCAAATGAATGTAACACAACCCATCCTGGGGAAGAAACACTTGTCCTACAAATGCAATGTGACTACCTCTAAGCAAATGTTGGTGCACAGTTCGCCTAGCAATACAAAAAAAAAGACGAAAAAAAAAGAAGGAAAGAAAGCAAAAAAGAAGAAGAATACAAAAAAGAAGAAACAAAAAAAAAGAGAAGAAAGGGGAAAGAAAATGACAAAAGCCAAGTGCCCAAGTGAAATGGCACAATTTTCATTTTGCAACCAATCCGGCCTTGGATCGATTGTCTCACAAGCATTCTGTTTAGAGGTTAAAATCCAAAGGGTAGGACACCTCCACATACTGACTTCCTCACAAGCACTCTGATGAGGGATCATGCTTTGGTGACAAGCCATTGTGGTGTGGCACCCGGTAGTTATCCTCTCCATCCATTGTTCCTTGACCCATCTCCCTAAAATATTCCCTATCACACCTCATTTCTTTGGCACTCTCAAGCATACCGAAGTGTCATCCAAGTGGGCACTAACGAATGGTGTTGGTGTCATGTTCATCGTGGTGTTTCGTATTCTTTGTCAACATCTCTTAGGCCATTCCTCCAGACATCAACAAAGAGGGACCAATGAAACACCACCAATTTAGGGCTTTTGTAGTTCCATGGCAAATTTGTCTAAGTGTCAAAACTTGGGAAAAATTTTTTAAAGTCTTGTGTCATGCTGTGCAGCATAGATAACATAGCACACTGGGAGTCCTATTTTTTGCAAAATGTTTCTAAGTTTGCCTGCTATGCTCCCTAGCATAGCCAGCATAGCACACACTCCCATGGCCAATCTACAGAAATGTCAAGCCAATCCATCCCAAACGATTAAGGTATTCTTGGGATGGATTGGACAGTTTGGCAAATTTTCTATCTCCTAGACTATCAAGCTCACTATGCTCTTCAGCTCACCTAGCTTGACACATGTATTGATTGCCAATCCACTCAAGTACCAGGCTAGAGGTTGTCAAAAGTGCTCAGGATGGATGAAACATTTTGGCAAATTTTCTATCTTTTGGGCTTTTCACGCTCTACTACGCTGCATAGCGTAGCCAACGTGACACAAGTTTTAGGGCCAAATTTATCTAAGTGTTGGACAAGAAATTTGTCAAGCTATCTAGACATGGAAGGATGCATTTGACAATTTTGTAACTTTTGAGGTTGCCTATCCTGCAACACCCCAAAGTGTGGTCAGCATGCCATGGAGAAACATTGCAAGTTTCATCAAAATTTGACAAAGTACCTATGCTATGCTCTACTACGCTACACAGTGTAGACAGTGTGACAAGTTAAAATCTGCAAAAATTTTCTAAGTGTTCATGCTACACTCCATCACGCTGTGTAGCGTAGACAACATGACACTTGGGAAATGCCTCCAGATGCTTCCAAAACTTAACATTGACCTTCATTTTAGCTCTAACGTCCCTCCAGCGGCTAGGATTAGCAGTTTTCCTTGCTTTTACACCTCCCATTGACCCCTAAACTTGTCCCTATGCTTGATCCTACTCAGAAGAGGGGGAAGACGTAGTCTTAGAGCAAGGACTCCAAGTTGCATTTATTTTGGCATTTTTTGCAGGTACATGGTGGTCGTTTAGACTCCAGCACATGTAGTCTAAGTGTTGTGGTCATAGTTTGGTAGTTTTTGAGTCCCCATTCTTGTCCTGCAAAGCATAACACTTAGAGCTCAACACTTAGAGCTTGACATTTTAAGCATAACATGTCAGCGTGACTTGTCCACGCCCATGCCACATGGGACCCAGGCTACATGGCATCTAGTTCACATCTCACATCAACCCTAGCCTTATAAATACCCTGATAATCAGCATTTTAGAGGTTGGTTGGTAAAATTATTTTAAGCATCAAGCGGTAGAGCACTCTTAGCATCTTCATCACTCTCACACTTGAGTACCTGAGCTTGACACCTGGCTAAGTACCATGACATAGTCTTCCTTGTACCTAGACAACATGACGACTACCAACCTAGTAGGTTCAGCCTCCTTGGCAGCTACTAGCACTATGTCTATGACATCCCAGAGACTGTGACTGCATTGCTATGCTGCCGCTATGCCTGTCTAATGTCGCATACTAGCTTCAAACATTATTCAATTAAAAGTTGTGTGCCTCAATCTTCAGGTAGTGCATTCCTCCACCCTCGAAATCTAGTTCTATATTCTCAGCATTTGTTTCAAGTTTCTCAGCATTTACTTTTGCACTTTCTTCTACAGTCAATACACATTTACATATTCACGTTACGTTACGTTCTATTCTTGATCGTTGTCTCGACTCCTACACAAGGTTCACTAAAAATTTCGTTTACAAATGGTTATTATTACACCATGTAAGTCCCTATCTGATCAACCAAACTGTTTAGGGCACCTTATTTCTATTTTACCCAGCATAACCCTCACACAGATTCGGGGTTAGGCTATATGCCCACAGACCTCTCAGTGTTCCAGCTACCAACATTTTCAGACGTCACAAATACTTTGATGGATGTTAAATAGTAATGCTTGGATGTTAAATGTTACCGAAAGAGATAAATTGCAGAATGCAATGTGGAAAAAATATAGACATTAGAGGAAGAATTAGAGTATCTTATTCTTTAGGTAAGTTATAGGAATGTGTTAGATGATTTGGGCATACACAAAGATGATTAAATAACAAGTCTATAAAAAATGGTTGTTGCATGACTATTTTAGGAAAGCCACTGTAAAGAAGACCAAAAAAGAATGGGGAAGAAATGATTGTTGAAGTGATATAAAGAAATTGCAAATAAATAAAATCTAGTTATTCATAGAGGTAAATAATGAAAAAGAACTCATGTAGCAAAGGCCATTGTGTTAGGACAATGCTAGAATGATGATGATGATATCTATTTTATCTTCATGTATGATTCTTCTAAAGTATTATATTGGATATATATCTTCAAGTGTACTTATTGTCATTCTTTCAAGTTCTAACACCCCCTTCAAAAAAGATAATGAACATGGCTAAATAACCTTGTGCCATTACTAGATTTTATCACTCCTTAAGAAACTCAGAGTTAGTTATATATAGATCATGAGGGAGCCTATAATTTATTGGTTCACAAACTAATGAATAACCTATTAAGAAACTATTCAATCAATAAATTACAAATAAAGTTAAGGCAAGTTAGAAAATAAATAAAATATTTTTTAAAAACTTTATAGTAAAAATAGATTAGGATGTTTTTAGTTGTTAAATAAATAAACAACAATGATAGTAGTGAAATGCTGTAGAAAAAGTTAGATAATGGAAACAATTTAACAATGCTACTATCAAAATTATAAAAGAGAATATATTTATATTTAATTTAAATTAGTGTTTATTTTTATGTGATCAAATAATGATTTTTAAAATAAAATACACATATTGCCATAGATACACCTAGCTTCTTTCTTTCATTTCATTTCTCACCATTGATGATAAACCTAGTGAAGATTTGGCCAATGTTATAGCTCAACAATATCTTGTTGGATTGTTAGGTGATATGTTAAGAGTCCAACGTTAACTCCTACCATATGCATTGATTTAATATAATGGAGTCTATTACAACTACTTCTTGTGGAAGATTTGCAACAATCATGGTTTCATGATGTAAGAAATAAAAAATTGTTATAAATTATCTCAACATAAATTAGAGGAGATTTTAACTTAAGAAATTCTTAAGAAGGGTGGAATTACTTTAAATTTTATTAGTGATTATGATTTCATAATCATGTATTATGACCAATAAAGTGATAGCTTAAGTAATTTTTTGACTTATGGAGCAATATGCTATAGGATATGGTCCAATCTAGGACTTTAGTTTGTTTATATAGGTATAATAAAAGTTTTTCCTTTGTCTAACACCTATTCGAAAATCATACATTTAAATGTGTATCAACACTAGGCCTCACTACACCTCCACCACCTA
The DNA here is from genome assembly GCA_015680685.1 of Gnetum montanum. Taxonomy (NCBI): domain Eukaryota; kingdom Viridiplantae; phylum Streptophyta; class Gnetopsida; order Gnetales; family Gnetaceae; genus Gnetum; species Gnetum montanum. Next base: position 175,031 of record MNCI01010292.1, read on the forward strand.
CTAGCTACTTTTATTTGAAAATGTTATAATTATGTAAGTGTTCAATTAAAATTTTGTTCAAAATTTACAAAAAATTAGTTAAGTCACTAGATTAATTGCATATTGATGAGTTGCGATATCACGTACGTGATATCGAGGCCACGATATCAGATCCTATCATGTGATATTGAACATATGATATCAGGACATGTCTCGTTGCCTATAAATAAGAGGTGAGCACACTTGGTTTAGTAGTTGGTCTTAGTCCCTTACCCGAACTCTTGCAGTTTTGCCCTCTTAGAGTTAGAATTATTTTTGAGTGCCCGCAGTAGGAGTCATAAAGGGAATGGATCTTTATTCGAGCATTGTGTACTTGAGCACACCTTGTGTTTGGAAATAAAGATGAACTTTGTAATAAACCTTGCAGCATTCAAAATAGCTTATCTCTCACCCTTAATGCTATTTATAGTTCTTTAATGCTTTCATTAGTTAATTAATGTTGCTTTCATTGATTTGTTAATTTTCACAAGCACACTCAGTATGACCACTTTGAGCATACGTGGAGCACTTGGTAACCCAGTAATGATTAGCGTTTGGTAATCCCAATAGTGTTACACTAGTTCAGGATGTGTACAACAAGTGGGAACAGATGCTAGTGTTAGGACTAGTTAGGACCTAGCTGATTAGTTAATTTAAATTAGTTATTCAATTAATTCACTTCTTTCCTCTTTAGCACTAGGACATAAAAATCATAAAAATCATATGCCTCAAGTTTACTTAACCATACAGTTGTGCCATATGAGTAAGCTTGGGAAGACAACGATTGCTAACCCATCCTTGTTCTATGAAGGCGCATAAGCACTTAGCCCTTGGAATTCGACTAGATTGTGTGTGAATGCTCATATTCATATGGTTGGGCCTAGGGGTACCTCACCGCTCATCATTGGCACCATTGTCGGGGACTCTATTGTTTGTGCACTAATTAGAACTTAGGAATATTCCCATCGTTGGAACAAACCCTTAGGGTTGGTTATTTTAAAATTATTAGAAAAGAGAAGAGAAGAGTGTCGCACACTGAAGAATTAATCATGTCTCCTTCTTCTTATGATAGTGTTTCACCGCCTAGGTCTGACAAAATGAACAATCAGAGGCATAGTACACATGATGACCCGCTAGTGCCTGAATAATTTCATGTGGTATACGTTCATCTTGATGAGTATATACCAAACTTTACCTTTACCCTCCACCATGATGAACAACTGCATTGGCATGATTTAGAAGGTAACATAGTGTTACCTTCCAATCATTCAGTCCCAAGCATGCTTCTTCATGCTCTCACACGGATTGATATGCAACACTTACAAGCAGAGTACGTTGTGCACAAACAAAACTCAAGAGAGTATTGACCCATGGAGGCATAAAATCAAAGGGACTTACAACAGGAGAGACATCATAAATCTATGAAGGGGAAGTGGTTATTGGATGCCCCATATGTCATAGGCAAAAATGAGGGTGGTAAGCCTATCTCAGGAGGTCTTCCACACAATGATGTTCCTCTCATTGACTTCAGTCAAGGGGTTGTGTATCAGAATCTTCACTCAACTATCCATAACCTAGATTCTGGTACCGATAGACACTAAGGGTCCGAAAAGGAACACAAAAACATAACAAAGATGGATGTTTTGATCGTAATCGTGATCAAGGCTATGACCACCGAAGAGAAAGAAGCAGGCACCATCATGGTGACAGTCCTCCTCCCTATTCACCTCCATCATCTCCTTCCCCCTCTCCTTCAGGATCAGAACATAGTCGTAGAGGGAAAGGCCCCGAGGATAATGATAGGCGAAATAGGAATGATAGACAAAATAGTTGAGAAAGGGGATGAGGGCATTCTAGAGAAACACACCGCCAAAGGAGGGAGAGTAGGGAACAACATAGACATCATAGATGCCATAGAGAATACAATCATGATGAACCCCTACTTGCTACCCGAAGTATTCTAAATATAATTGAGGCTATTACAATTCCAACAAGGCACCAAAAAGACAGTAGGATCAAAAGATTGAACATGAAAAATATCCCACGATTTGAAGGGGGATATAGTGCTAATCCTCAAAATCATTTGCAAGCATTTCATGATGCATGTGCCTTGCAAAACATAGAAAATGAGTGGCAAAAACTCAAGTTGTTTCTGTGGACACTGGTTAAGGAAGCAGAAAGTTGGTACCGATCCTTAGAATCAAAGTCCATTTGTTGATGAAGTACCATGTTAGAACTGTTCAATGATAAGTATCAAACATACTCCCAAGTGTCCAACCTGTGAAAGAAAATCCAAGGATGGAAAAAAGGAGGACATGAACCCTTGGATGCTACCATGGGCTGATATTATGCATTATTACATCGTTGTCCTAGCCATGGTTACTCGCAGAGGAAACAACTATGCCATCTCGTAGATGGACTTAGGCACTAAACATGAAGAACCCTTGGTATTTATGCCCAAGGAAGACTATCTGAGCTTAGGGTCCATCAAGTACAAAGATTGTTGGAGCAAGTTGCTAAGGAGGAAGGTGAGTTAAGGAAAAGAGAAAGTGTGGAGGAATACAACAAAGATCCTTCCCTTAGAAAGAAGGAAGTTAGATTTTATGAGGATGAAGAAGAGTCACCACTTGAAGAGATGGTGAATAGGAAAACCTTTCCCATTCAAAAATTTGCATCAAAAGTATTAGCAAAGGTGGACCAAATGTGGGACTCCCTAGATAATAGATTTCAAATTATTTTCAAAATAGTAGAGGAGTCTAGGGAACTAAGTAGTGCGAGAAAAGAAAGAAACTGAATATGCACGTAACAAAGGTAAGGGCAAAGTTGTCATTGTTGAAAAGGTTTTGGATTCAAATATAGACAATGATGGTGAATATGAGATATGTCAATATGACCATCCTAAGGGATGTTGCCCAGTAATCTCACATCCGCAGGAGTTTGGGGTGTACGCACTAAACCCATGATTAAATAGATGGAAAAAACCCTGAAGGTTACCTTATCCTCAAGGTAGCCCAAGATAGTTCCACCAACCCTTGACGTATTATCCAAGTGGAACTCCACCACAACCACATGAACAATATCAATAGTGGTAACACCCACAATCATGGGGAATGCCACCACCACGTCAACAGTACCCTTACCATCAACCTGACCTATATGGATACTACGTGCAGTAGCCAATCTCGCCACATGACTCCACTAGTCACGTTACTCCTCAGTCTCACCACCAAACCCACAAGTACTATAGAACTCCTTCTTCTAGAGGAGAGGTTTCACAAATGTACTATCCTTCTCATCTGACTACATCTCTTCCACCTTAGCCCAATTACCACCTGCTCTAGCTATGCAGGGTGAGCTTCCTGCCTAGCTATAGCAATGTAATGTGATAAGGGCTATCAACCCTCAATCTACTATTGGTCCAGATAACTGCATAAAGAAGAGACCCTTCTTTAGAACCAATAGTCCAACTAAGTCCTTGCAACCACAAGTGGAAAATTCTCCAAACACCTCACCACCATTCGAATCTTCAAAGCTTCCTTCGAACCAAAGACAACACTTAATGCACACGATCATGTTAACTCATGCAATTAGCAATTGGATTAAAGCTAGCTGCCTTCCTCAGAAATTTTTTGATCCTAAAAGTCTTCTTATATATTTGCAAATCGCTGGGAATGAACCTTGCAAGGCTCTTTTGGATTTAGGATCTGGTGTTAACTTAATCTCTTAAGAAATGTACAAAGCCTAGAACTTGCCTCCACTAAAAAAGAGTAACATACGTTTAGAGTTGGCCAACTAGTCCATAACTATCCCATTAGGACTAGTGGAGGACATTGTCACCACTATTTGTGGGTGGTCGTATCTAGCCGATTTCCTAGTGATTCAAGTTAAAAATTGTAAGGGGGACTTCCAAATCATAATGGGAAGAGCATGGCTAAGCATAATTGATGCACGCCTAGGAATACGTGATCTTTCCTTAGAAATATTAAAAGAAAATACATTTGGAAAAATCGAGAAGAAGAAAGTTCCATGCATCGCATACAATGACACATGGTGTAATTGTGTATAGAAGTCATAGTTTGCACAACGCTTAACATTGCATGCATGCAACCAGTGTGCACCAATAACTAAGATACAAAGATGCCTATATGTAGCACCCACAAGACAGGAAGGCACCCAGTGCCTGACAACTGACCAAGAAAATAATTCAACTATATGCATAGAACCAACTGAGAGCTTGATTTGCACCTACATTGATAGCATAGATACATTAGAGCAAGTCCATTGCCAACTTCCAAGTCCTAACATCAAAAATATCAACTGGGGGAAGTTGGAAATCCCTGATGAGTTCAAGCAAAAGCCCCTTGAGTTAAAATTGTTACCCACTGGTATGGAGTATACATTTTTCAAAAATGGAAAGCTGGTAATCATTAACACTAAGCTCACTCCTTAACAAAAAGAAAGACTGCTAGAAATGGTAAACAAATAGTTGAAAGCCTTTGCTTGGTCATATCCCGAATTAACTAGAATAGATCCTAGGATATGCCAACATAGAATTTACACTGACCCCTCCATGAAACCTCGACGACAACCACAGAGGTGACTGAATCCAAAGCTTAAGCAAGTGGTTAAATAAAAAATCGAATAACTTTTAAAAGTTGGGTTCATCTATCCCATTGCTGATAGTGAATGGGTTAGTTTGTTAGTCATTGTGCCCAAAAGGGGAGGTAAATGGAGGATGTGTATAGAATTAGGCTACTGAACATGGCAACATTTAAAGACCACTTCCCATTGCCATTCGTCGACCAAGTCTTAGATACCATTGCAGGGCATTGCTACTATAGTTTTCTGGATGGCTAGAATGGATATAATCAAATTCAAATAGCACCTGAAGACCAAGCCAAGACTACATTCACAAGTCCTTGGGGGACATTTGCATATAAGTAGATGTCGTTTGGCTTATGTAATGCCCCAGCAACATTTCAACGTTTGGTTCTAAGTATCTTTTAGTAGCAAATAGGAAATGGTGTGGAGGTCTTTATGGACGATTTCTCCACCTATGGAGCAGACTTTGAACAAGCATTGGACCGATTAGAGAAAGTGCTAAAACAATGTGTAGAAACCAACTTAAGGCTCAATTAGCAAAAAAAGCCATTTGATGGTCCAAGAAGGCATTGTATTAGGGCACACGATTTCACAAATAGGGATGGAAGTAGATCCTGAAAAGATTAAGGTCATTTAAGGAATCACTCCGCAACCTAAAACTGTAAAAGACATCTGATCATTCCTTGGACATACTGGCTATTATAGATGCTTCATTGAGAACTTTTCAAGGATTGCAAAACCTTTGGTAGAACTAACAAAGAAGGATGTACCTTTTGAATAGACCAAGGAATGCGAGCTAGCCTTCCAAACCTTAAAATAGAAGCTTGTAAAAACACCTATTCTACAAGCTCTTGACTAGTCTAAACCATTTCACATAATGAATGACGCATCCAACTTTGCTTTAGGAGCTATACTTACACAGTTAGATGACCAAAAACATCCATATTACATCCATTGTGCAAGTCGAGGTATCGTTGGTGCACAACTCAATTACACCACAACGGAAAAAGAGTTAATGGTTGTGGTGTTTGCACTAGAAAAATTTAGGCACTATGTATTGGGCTATAAGATATTTGTAGATACAGACCATAGTGCAATTTAGTTCCTAATGAATAAACCAATGGTGAGCCCTCACATTATACGATGGCTCATGATCTTACAAGAGTTTGATCTTACGATGATCAATCGTAAAGGCATTGAGAATGTTGTTGCTGATCATTTATCTCAATTGCGATGGGACAACAAAGAGGATGAATATCTAATTTTTGACCATTTCCCTGATGAACTCCTCTTTGCAGGTGTGATAAACAATCACTTACCCACTGATACAAATTGGTATAGTAGCATTCTCACTTATCTACTTACACAAGGGACACCACAAGGATTAGACATTAAACAGAAATAATAGTTTCTTCACCAAGTCAAATATTTCATGGAAATCAACAAACACCTTTAGAAGGTATGTCTCGATGGCTTGGTTTGATGGTGTGTTCCTGATGTAGATCAATTGTGAGTTCTCTAAGATGCTCATGAGGGCCCTTGTGGGGGTCATTACGTAGGGAGAAAAACAACCATAAAAATCTTGCTTGTAGGATATTATTAGCCTACATTGTTCTAGGATGCTCATCATTTCGTCCAATCTTGTGAGCATTGCCAACGTGATGGGGGAATGACTGCTAGAATGGAGGGTCCACAACAATGGATTCAAACTTTAAAGCCCTTGGACATATGGGGAATTGATTTTATGGGGCCTATTACACTGATGTCCAATGGAAAAGCCAACATTGTTGTTGCTGTTGACTATTTTACCAAGTGGGCAGAAGCAGTTGCTATTACAGACTGTACATCATCTACTGTTGCACGATTTGTTCAACAACAAATCGTAATTAGGTTTGGTGTACCTCATGCACTTATTTCTGACAATGGTACACACTTTACAAGTTTGAATTTTTGAAAGTTAATGCAACGCTTAGGAGTTGAACACAAATTGACTACACCAAATCACCCTTAAGCAAATGGTCAACCGAGGTCACCAATAGGGAGATCACAAAAATATTGACATGAACCACTAGCAAGTATAGGAAGGACTCAAGCACCAAACTGAATGATGCTCTTTGGGCATATCGCTCGACATGGAAACTCCCTTCAGGCTACTGTCCCTATGAGTTAGTGTACGGTAAACTTCCGACGCTTCCTATCCAAGCAAAATTCCGTACACTATCCACAATGTGTGACCTTAACCTTGACCTTAATCTAGCACAAAAAGAATGGCTAATGAACCTTAACTTGCTAGATGAGAATCGACTAGCTGCCCTGTCATCTAATGAACTACACAAGGCCTTTAACAAACAACGTCATGACCTAAGAATTAGGAAGGTCAAAGGCCAATCGGAAGATAAGGTTCTTTATTGGAATCCCACACATGTACCCCAACAAACGAAATTTCAAACGTTATGGGAAGGACCTTATATCATTCATGAAAATTTTTCTTTAGGGGCCATGATTTACAAACCTGAAAGCCTGAATAAGAAGTTATTGGTCAACATCCAGCAAACCAAACCCTTCCGTGAGCCTAAAATAGCCAACACTAATACTGCCTCTGTTGGTGGACAACCTTGCTCATTATTTCGAATCTCCTCCTTCCAACTTAGTCATGGGGGAGATGGCCACCAATGCTCTCAGTTCCTTTGCTTTCATACATTTTTTTT
>MNCI01010292.1:182708-266535 GCA_015680685.1 Gnetum montanum
TATGGCACTGGAAAGACATGTTACCCATGCCTAAAGGTTCCCTCTAACTAAGGCCCTTTCTCACTTCCTGCTTCTTCTCTTGTTGGGATGGTGGTGGCTTTGTGGACACATTCTTGTTACTTCGGGAGGATGGGTTGGTCAAAGTGTGTTGATGTGAGGTCACTAGATGTGGATAGTTGAATTTGGATTTGGAAAGAATTTTATTAAGTCACCTTAACCACATATTACACAAGGGACTTTACACAACCTAAATTTTTTGGATTCCATTCCATTCTCTCCTCTCTTTCCATATTGCTTTCCACATTCCACCTCATTGCTAGTTTTATGATAAGCCTATATCTTGGTCAACGCACTGTTATTCTTTGGTAACACACTTGTGGGTAAGTTTTTAACCATTATTTCCATATGTCATTCCGAGAGCCTACAAACTCTTTGGTTTGTAGGTTTGTCAAGGCATTTATGGCATGAGCCTGCTTTGGGAAGGATCCACTAGCATTCCTTTTTGGTGCAATTGTTAAGCTCTTTTCCTTCAACATTTCTCCCCATCAACTATTTCTTATTCACCCCATCAATGACATTCATTTTTGCTTTTGTTTTATTGGCTTCATCGTTGTTGTTTCTCATATCCTTCTTGTTCTTTAAAAGTTTTCCACCCTATTACTACTGGAGGTTCACTCTTAGTCGTGGGGACCCTGTCACAAATTTTTCCATTTGATAACTATTTTTCCATTCCATAATTATCTTACCCCTACACCTTGGGTAGTTATCAGTCATAAACCTTTCACCCAGTATCTGCCATACCCACAACCTAGCCAATGTGCTTTATATCGAGGCAAGGTAACAGTTGCATTAGGTTTTATCTACCCTTGCTAATTTGTGAGTGTGTTGTGTGTGCAGATGGCGATTACACAAACAATGGACTGGGATAAGAGGGAGCACTTAGGATGGACTGGAGCTGGAACGTTTACGCAAGGAACAAGTTTGGACACGTAGCTATGGATGAACAATGGTGTGCACAATTTTGACATCAACAGTAATGCACCTCATTTTCTCTCTTTCTCTCTCTCTCTCTCTCTCTCTCTCTCTNCTCTCAAAGTTGTTGAATGAGGATCTGGATGTCATATATGTATAGTGTTCACCACAATGGGCATGAACACCAATTGTCATATATGTATAGCGTTCCTTGGGCACTCTGAGTTTGTCATCCCATGTCATCGTCAATTGTCATTCAGTCAATAATCCCATGTCTTCCCAATATTTTGTAAGGAACTTGAGGACAAGTTTTTATTTAGTTGTGGGGGTATGATGAGCTGCGATATCGAATCCTGTCATGCAATATCAGACATTCGATATCGGGACCTATCTCGTTGCCTATAAATAAGAGGTAGGCGCACTTGGTTTAGTAGTTAGTCTTAGTTCCTTACCCGAACTCTTGCAGTTTCTCCCTCTCAGAGTTAGAATTATTTCTGAGTGCCCACAGTAGGAGTCATAAAACGAATGGATCTTTATTCGAGCATTGTGTACCTGAGCACACCTTGTGTCTGGAAATAAAGACGAACTTTGTGATAAACCTTGCAGCATTCAAAATAGCTTATCTCTCACCCTTAATGCTATTTATAGTTCTTTAATGCTTTCATTAGTTAATTAATGTTGCTTTCATTGATTCGTTAATTTTCACAAGGAAGCACACTCAGTACAACCACTTCCAACATACGTGGAACACTTAGTAACCCAGTAATAATCAACGTTTGGTAATCCCAGTAGTGTTACATTGGTTCAGGATGTGTACAGCAAGTGGGAATGGATGTTGGTGTTAGGATTGTACAGCCTAACCTCGGATCCGTGCAAGGTGCTACGCTATGCTACGCTATGCAGCATAACAGCAAGTAACAGCGCGTAACACTTAGCGATATTTGCAATTGCGATGCCGAGACCCGAAATTTTGTGGTGTTTCAAGGACTAGTTAGGACCTAGCTGATTAGTTAATTTAAATTAGTTATTCAATTAATTCACTTCTTCCCTCTTTAGCACCAAGACATAAAACATAAAAAGCATAAAAATCATATGCCTCAAGTTTACTTAACCATACAATCGTGCCATACGAGTAAGCTTGGGAGGACAACGATTGTTAACCCATCCTTGTTTTGTGAAGACACATAAGCACTTAGTCCTTGGAATTTGACCAGATTGTGCGTGAATGCTTGTATTCGTATGATTGGGCATAGGGGTACCTCGTTGTTCATCACATATGGATTAAATGTGAAAAGGATGAACTTAATTCTACCTTTGTTCCAAAGGCCTACAAAACTACATTAAGATAGTATCATCCATCATCATCATCATGTTGTGTTTATTGTAATAACATAGGCTAATCTATTAGGAGTTCCTTTAACCTAACAAGATAAGCTAACTTGTTAAGGTAGGCAAAGAATTCAATGATGATTTTCTATCCAATGTCTTTAATAAATATTTTTGTTTTGCCATGAATGTGAATTGGAAGTGAAATTGAAATATTGTTATTTTTGTAAATCCTGTAGATCTATTTGTCAATAGAAATGTACATACTTCAAAAGAGTACTAAATGTTCTTGATAACATTTGAAATAAATCAACTAAAAGGACTTCTTAAGAGCTCCCTATCCCAAGTCCTCTTCACAATCAATAAAATTAATTATAAAGTTATCAATTCAATTCCTTCCATTTAAAAAAGTTTAGAATAAAGTGATATGGTAAATGGAATGCATCTTATTACCCTTACACAAACTTCTTTGGTGCCTATTGGTCCCACTTCCATTATTACTTAGGGAAGTGCAACTTATGTATTAGAACAACCAATGTAATTAAATAAATATAAAATAGTATTATTATAATAAACCCAACTTTTGTAGTAATATCATTTTTCTTATTTTATCCAACTAATTTTTTCAATAGATTTTACTTTACGATGCATTATAGATTGCATTTCTTATTTACCCTTCTAATGATGATGCTTGGGAAGAGGTTATGTATGAACACAAATAATGCGAAGTGCAAATGAAGGATTATAAAGAAACTTATGCAAAACTGACAAAGCACATTGCTTTTACCATGTAACAAGACCATCTTCATGCTTTGAGGCATGCTCTAGAATATCCTCCGTATTTGCGGTCAAAATCACTGGCCTAAATGGTCAACAATAACTTAAAGTTAAACTCAAGAATAAGGTTATAGTTGAACTTCTACAAACTGATCCTGGTTTGTTTATTCACCCGAATGGTTTTATGAAAATTTAGTATACCCTCCCAACTATGAGAAGGGATATACGCTAACTAAATTTCGAAACAACCAGATTTGCAAGTTTAAAACATACCATGTCGCAAAGGTAATATATCAGAAGTCATGGCCATACAAGTCAACTGTTCTCGTCTATTGCAGACTCATCCGTTGCAATAATGCTATCCATGTTTAAAGTTTGTAGCCACAAAATATAAGGGCTAAAAAATGGTACTTCGCTTCCTGTATTTGATGAAACTCACGTTTCTTTGTGCTGTAAATTCAAGATACATTAAGGGCAGATTTCATTTTCTACTTCTGAATGCATACTGTGCCATATTCATTTGGGGACCATACTTTCAGGTAACAATAAAGTACTTATTTTTCGTATTGAAAATCATGGACTCAAAGAGATAAACCCTGCTTTACAGAATGAGAATTAAAGTTTCGGTGATCATCGTTTTTTCCCTTTGGAGGCTGTATTCATTTCAGAGATTTGTGTTTTGCCACAAATCCTGTTACACCAGTGACTTGTAATAAAAAAACAGTAAAATTTTATGGTAACCGGGTCTCTGTACAGATGCCCCTCTCTAATTAGAGATGTCATGAACCAAATATTTAAGAGGCAGGGAGAAACCTGCACCTACGATGACTTTTACAGCTATTCCCAGGAGAAAATTAAGTGAAGGAACATTAAAAGCATCAATAATTACACAAGAAGCTTTCTAATATGAAATAATTAAACCATTTACATAAAGCATTGTAATATCTCACATCTCTCTCAAGATACATATTTTATGGGACTGCACTTTCCATAAGGCATCCCATAATTAGCAGCTAGCCAACAGAACCTTCAAGTTTCAAACTCATCAATTGCTTAACTTCACTTGAAAATTCTAACGGGAGTTCATCAAATACATCTCTACAAAATCCACTGATAATTGCTGCAACAGCCTTTTCCGGATCAATTCCCCTTTGTTGGCAATAAAACAGTTGATCTTCACCAATTTTTGATGTGCTTGCTTCATGTTCAACACGTGCTGTGGGATCCTTCACCTGTAATATTGGAACCCCAAGATCAGGGAAAATGCAGAATAGCTAAATAACATTCCAAATTCAAATAACATCTCAACAATTAAGCAATCCACTCTAAAATAAAAAATGTTGATAAGCATTCGTCATCATCAACATGGTGCCTTTATCCCATAAACCTGGGCTAACTGGGCTAGCGGTTAATGTAGGTGACGGATTTGATGATGATAATGTTGATAACCTTTTGCGGACAGAAAATATACACGATTTATGCTATAAAATGAGATATAGTCCGGTGCTCTTGAAACCTAAAACTAAATGATTAAATTGCTAAGACTGCAATCAATCGTCATACAATGTAATTCAGATATTTACAAATTCCAAAAACTCCATCTCTTACACTTTGAATAGAAAATCATCTTAAACATAAACAGCAGAAGAATACCAAGGGCAAATGTTACAGAAACCATAATAAATTGGCTAACATATGATTTCTGATAAACATGCAATCTTGAACAAACACTTGCAGCTGAAAAAACAAATCCGAGCAGAAAGATTCTATCTTTGAATCTACTTTTATCTCATCTCAATTTTAAATATAATACATGAATAATAATAAAATCAGGAATAATAATTTCATTAAGTTTAAACATAGTCAAAGAACTTCTACATCACAACTTCTTGGATTTCTCACGTTGGTAAACCTTGGTTATATTTGCAAGATAGGGTCATCAAAGACACGTCCATAATTTTTAAATTCCAAGTTGTATAATGTAACAATTTGTCGACTGCAAGTGTTTTAGCAGGAATTCACATTGCTACCACAATTCTTGACCTGTATTTACCAATCAATCTATAAGAATAGCATTACCCATTCCTATTTCAAATAGAAAGTACGGATGAATTTAAACTTTTTGGATATTACATGCAAAGTTTTGGCTGTCTACTAAAAAGGATAGAGCTTTCGATATTTAAAAAAAAAAACGTTTTTTCTTTTCCACCTTCAGAATGTCAGAAACCAAAATTTACAGGCAAAAGCTTTTCCAGAAGAGAAATGCAGTCCCCTTCCTTGATAAACTAACTCAAACTCAAGCATACAACTCAAACATTTTAATTACATGAACACAAGTAAATTTCCTTTGATAAAAACTATAGCCCACCCATTATGCACAAATAAACTCATACAACCCAAAGGAACCACTGTTGTCAGACTCATGCAAACTCATGGAATACTTGGTGACTCTGAGTCAGGAATGTCCAAATGAGTTCATTGGACTCTTTACCGGAGTGGTCCTCAGTACTACACCGTATTTAGAGACTTCTGTTGCCTCGACTCTCTGCCAAAAACTCCCGAGCACTCAGCAAGTCCAAATTTATGTAAGGCCAATGAGTTTGAAATGAGTCTGGGTTTGACGACAATGGAAGGAACTAGTTCAATTAACAACAGCAAAACTTTCATCCACCATTCCCTCAGATATGCTTACTATTTCTTTAAACAATCATCTGACATTAACAGAATTAGCATAAACTTGTTAACAACTTCACTCAATGTGCAGAATTAGGCATTGTGCATATCATTACAGAGATAAGGATCCCAATAGACATCAGTATATCAAATTTCACAGTTCATTTTAACCCCTTACAACATCTGTTTTCTTCAGGTTCAAAATCACATATAGCAGCACAGGTTGATATGATCTAATGTCTTTTATTAACTACCATTACCAGCTTATAGTGAATACCTTCTTTTATTAATTTTACAGTCATTTTACAAAATGTGTTGACCTTTGCAACTCTACTATCCTCGTTTGTTTTCTCTTAGGATTTATGCGTATATCAGACAACCTAGCTCACATGTTCAATCGATCATAACCCAGCAAATGTGATGTAGTTCCTACATGTTTTCTTACCCATTCCTAGTATTTCTAACACTGCGATTCAAAAACTTTTAAATGTTTTGGCAGGTTTATCAACTAGTAAAACAAACATAGCCATAAGAAGCGGGCCCTTTCAACCTTATACATATTCTCAAATTGGAATGTTTTGATTCAAAATGATGCAATAATAAGACGCTGATTAGAATTTCGCAACAATGAACAACGAATACTTCTATGTTGCAATAAGTCCAAAGAATTAGAAGTCTGAGATGAAGAACATGGCTTTCAAGATAAGTAGAGTAATGGCTCCAACGTCATTAATTTTCATTTATATCAGTGAATAAAACGGTTATTCTCAAACCAAATAAAAAGAACCATACAGTGGCAAAAATGAACCTAATTCTTTAATAAAACATGAGATGCATTGTCATTTAACCTAAAGAAACCCAAGCATAGACAATCAGATCGAAAATAGAAATTAGGAATGAATGTATACAACCAACTTCTTTTACCGTCCTTGGCATAAACATCAGAAGGCAGGTTATTAGTAACAGAAAATCAGTTCCAAAATGATGAACGCATGGAAAAAAGCCACGTAAGATGCAAGACGAAAATTGATAATTACAAAATGTTTTAGCTTTGTTTTATAGCACTAAAAAAGATTTAAAACAAACACACACAATGCACAGTAAGTTATCAAACCATTGAACAATAATGTGCAGCAACCAAATTATCAGAACACTAGAAGGCGGCAACAACGAGTATACCGCTAACAGTAGTAGCAAAACAAATTATGATTTTTTTTTCTATGCCGGGAAACAGAAAAAGTAGGAGAAGAAAAAACAAATAATGAACAAGTTTAAGAAGCATGTTTGATGAATACCTGCAGATAAGGATAAGTGTTTGCAGCAGCCTGATCTCCAATTAACATAGAATCACACTGCGAAAAGTTCCTGGCACCATGAGCCGTGGGATTGACCTGGACCAGACCCCTGTAACAATTCCTAGACCTGCCTGCAGAAATACCTTTGGAAACAATCCTGCTCCTGGAATTCTTCCCGACATGGATCATTTTGGTACCAGTGTCTGCCTGCTGGTAATTATTCGTCAAGGCAACAGAATAAAACTCCCCGATTGTATCATCCCCCTTCAGAACAACACTGGGATACTTCCAAGTAATGGCCGATCCTGTCTCCACCTGAGTCCAAGAAATCTTAGAACTGTTACCATCACAAAGGCCCCTCTTTGTGACGAAATTATAAATTCCACCGCGGCCCTCTTCATCTCCGGCGTACCAGTTCTGCACAGTAGAATACTTAATTTCAGCATTCGCGGCGCAGAAAAGCTCCACCACGGCCGCGTGCAGCTGATTCGTATCATACGAGGGAGCCGTGCATCCCTCCAGATAACTAACATAGCTTCCCTCATCTGCAACAATTAGGGTTCTCTCAAACTGGCCAGTTTCCATTGCATTTATCCTGAAGTAGGTCGAAATCTCCATGGGGCACCGCGTGCCTTTGGGAATGTAAACAAACGATCCATCGCTGAAAACCGCAGAATTCAAAGCCGCATAAAAGTTATCCGCCGTAGGAACGACTCTTCCTAAATATTTCCTCACCAAATCGGGAAACTCCAGCACCGCTTCAGAAATCGAGCAGAAAATCACTCCCGCTGCCTCCAGAGTTTTCCTGTGCGTTGTCGCGATCGAAACGCTGTCGAAAATCGCGTCCACGGCCACGTTCGCGAGACGCTTCTGCTCCGTCAAAGGAATTCCAAGCTTCTGGAAGGTTTCCAGAATCTTCGGATCGACCTCGTCGAGGCTCTGCTTCTCCGGTTTCTTCTTCGGCGCGGAGTAATAGCAGATATTCTGAAAGTCAATCGGGCTGTAAGCATTATCGGACCATTTCGGCTCCGACATCTTCTGCCACTGTCGAAAAGCATTCAATCTGAATTGCAGAAGCCATTCCGGCTCATCCTTCTTGGACGAAATCAATCGCACCGTGTCCTCGGACAAACCTTTCGGAATCGAAACGGATTCCACGTCCGAGACGAAGCCGTACTTTTCCTTGTAATCTCTGCTCAGAAATTTCTGGATCGGATCTTCTGCAGCCGGCCTCTGCAAAACGCTGCTTTCAGAAGCTGCCTCTGCGCGAACGCCTCGCAGGCGAGCACAGCCGTGAAACCCTAGCGATCTGGAGCAACATATTTTCTTCTTGTTGTTGTTGCCATCGACCAAAGATTTGATTTTGAACCCTAAATTCGGCGTCGCTGCGGCCACGGAACATGTCATGGGCATCGGAAGTTGTTCGCAAGCTCTGTATTTACAAGATTCCCGCAGAGGAATTGCAGAGCACAGTGCATACAAAGTACAAGAAGAAGGCATGTTTTTTCAGTTCATGTCAAGAAACGGCCTGGCTGTTATTTAGTTTTATCTTTTGGTTAGATTGCAGAGCTTTTGTGATCTTACAATCCGCCGCGGCCGATCCATCCAAGTGTTTTGCAGGCGAGGAATTCTTCGCTGTAATTTAGCGAACGGTAATTAGCAATTCTCTGCGCCGCAACGTAAAAAGGCATATCTGAGGCATAACAATCAACCCACATCGCAGGAAATACCGTAGTGCAACGAAGTATACAGAATCAAGTTGTGATCATACGCCAATTTTTCTTTTTTTGGTTAAATACGTCGAGAAGTCATACGTAATCCAGCTTCGATATAGACTTTGTGCAATGCAAAAAGAATCCAGCTTCCATGCCCCTCGAAGTATTTTCATAATATTATTTTTACATAAGCACCTTTTCAAATAACTTAAATAAAGAAATGTCAATAGCATCAATGGCTTCACTTAGCTTGTTTGCTCTCTAATGAAACGTGTTCTAAACACCCTTGAGGATCCCCTCTCCAAAACGCGATATGTTGAGGACTTCTTTATAAAATTGCTTTGTTTATGCTTATAGAGTTGGATCGTCAACATTCATTACGTTGCAATTCTTACTAGAAACATGTAAGATATACTTGAAGGCCTTCATGACATAGTACTCTTTCCCCATCCTTCAAAGAACAATCAAACTACCATTTCCCTCTCCTCATTCCCTATTCCCTAATCCATTCATGAATGAAGGTTTAGGCTTTCATTATCATTTACATGTCTAGTATTGAAATAATATTAATCCTTTATTATTGTAGAATTTTGCTAAAAGAAAACTCTATCTAAGTTATGAAGCTTAGCTCTATTACATTAAAGAATATTTATGCTTCTAGATCTTGAGGATTCTGGTGAAGTTTCATCTCTTCTATCTTATCAGTACTTTCATTACTCATGCCATCTAATTGTAAAGGCTAGGTGAGAAATCTATCCAAAGTGTCTTTCTTGCCTACCATATGCTACTTCTTCTCTTAATGATGTGCAAATGTGTTATGCTACCACATTGGCATCTTAAGCAATTCTAGGACCTACTTGAATGGATTTCAATGATTTCTCCTTTCTTGCTTATTGTTGCTGATGAAACGCAATTCACTTGAGCGTCGTCACCTACGATATCGTGTACGCGATATCGCGGTCCGTTGCCATATCTATAAATAAGATGCGGCACTCCCCTTATTTCCCATCCTAGGCTAGAAGTAGGGAAACTCTGGCAGATTGCTCACTCCAGAGATAGAATATTTTTCATGTGCCCACAGTAGGAGTCCCCAAGTGAACGGATCTTTATTCGAGCAACATTGTACCTGAACGCAAGTTGTGTACGGCAATAAAGACGAGCTTTGTGGATAAACCTTGCAGTGCATGGAATAGGATTTATTACTTGTTATTTATTACATGTTATTTCCTACCTGTTATTTATTACCTTGCAGTAGCGCGGCATGAGTACGACTTGATTACAAGCATTTACGGATGTGTACGGCTAATCAAGGAATAGGCTGCTCATTGCGATTAGATTCTCTCACCCTCAACTCCTAGAATGTGGAATGAGTACGACTTGATTACAAGCATCTAAGGATGTGTATGGCTAGTCAAGGAACAAATGCTCATTACGCTTAGGCTAGTTAAGTGCCTTAGTACGACCACTTCGAGCACATGCGTTACGCGTGGTGATCCCAGTAATGATTAGCGTTTGGTAGCTGCGGTTGCATAGTTCAGGGTGTTTACGGTAAGTGGGAATGGATGCTGACACTAGTTAATTTAGACTTAGTCATTAGTTAGAGTTAGTTAGTTTCTCAACCCTTCACCTCGATAGCATAGGAGAAAAACATTAAAAACTATAAAAATCATATACCTTGGACTTACTTAACCATACACCGTGACAACTACAAGTAAGTTTGGGAAGACAACGAATGATTAACCCCAAGTGTTCCATGGGGCGTGTAGGCATTTAGTCTGCAGAGTTAGACCGGATTGCGCGTGCTACACTCGTTTCGTATGGTTGAGTGTAGCGGTACCTTGTCACTCATCAGCTGCTTACCTTTATGTGTCTCCATGGTGCTCTCATCATTATGTTGCTTGCTGTAGGTTCATCTAGTTGTATTTTTCTAGGTATGGTGCCATTGCATGGGTTTCCTCACAAATGGTTTATGCATATCTCTTACATCAAATCAAAACTTTAGTGAACCTAAAGAAGGCATGATGGAAACAATTGTCAATGAAGAGGGGGAAAGCAATGTTCTTCAAGAATGAGACCTCCATTAAGATTATTGGAATTTTGGGGTTAATGATGTCATCATCCTAGTATCTTTACTTTCAACCATCAAATCTTTGCCTCTCTATTCCTCATGGCAATGATTTTCTATATGTCTATCATTGGAATCCATCAAGATCTCTTTCTTATTGGAGCCTTTCGGGTGGGCCTGCATATGCAATTGCTTAGCTTGTAATGCCATTGATTTACACCTAGTGAGAGGTCATAATCGCTTAGAACATGGAGTTGAAATATGCCCTTGTTTCATACATATTTGACATGTGTTTAAAAACTTATAAAAAATTACTTGTTGAAGAAATGTAACATGTAGTTCCTCCAACTTGATTTTTTGTATTAGGCTTATGTCCTCCTACATGCCAACATAAACATAAGCAACCAAACTAACAAATACCTTCATAGTTCAATTGTTAATGATAAACAATTTGCCAAAATAACTTGTGATTTTGGATAGGACTTCTTCCATCCAAAACTCCACTAGAAGACCTAGAAGCTCGATCCAAACCATGTACCATTGCATAATATGCATTGTTTGATGTTTTTTCTTTTGAGTCAATAAGAAGTCATGCTTCCATTTCTTCACCTACATGACTACATTATCAACCCACTAAGCTAACTTAGCCTCAATGATATGCATGTTTGTCACATTTGAAAACTCAAAGAAAAAATGCATCACCTCTAATGAGAACAAGTTTCATTGCCATTGTTGATCATGTATGTTTAATCCATGCCTACATGGCCTTGAAGGATAGTGTCTTACTTAGAAACATTATAACCAAGATGTGTTGAAACCTCTTTTGTTGGTTGTAAGGACTTTCTTAGAAATGGACACTCTAAAACCCTCCTTTATTTATTTCATGTGAATGTCTACCCATGTAGCCAGATCTTCCTTCTTGACTTCCATCTTATGGAAGCCCTTTAATAGATTCTAGAATGCTTGTATATGATGTTGTGGATCAAAATTGTAGCCTCCCTCAAATTTAGAAATGTTATTCATGTTAAGCCATTTGATGTAGCTTTCCCTTTAGTGCAAGCCCTTAGTTAATCTCTTTTAGTTTTGTTAGAGGTCATAAGCCTTAAGATCCTTTGTGTTTTGGGACTAGTTGCATCTCCTCTAGTATTGTCTATGATAGTTAAATGTAGTCTTTAATTGCTTGGATATTTGATGTAGAAGATTGGAGAATTAGAGGTTGATTGATGATGATTGAAACTCTTGGACTAGTATTCTATGTCATCTTTCACAAATTGTGATGTTAAGGGGATTGCATCTTTGCCTTTATCATGTTCATACTTGGACTAATATCTCTCCTAGCTTCAACCTTCATTGGCTAATATGGTCTATACATGTTTTTAGTGACACGATAGCCCCTATAGCTATGGACAAGACTATACCTCAAAAGAGTGACTTGAAGCATTAATGGAGTTAATTAGTCAAGTGACAACATAATATTACCTTGCAAGTTTCTCCACCTAAACTGTTCATCCTGGTGAAAGATGAAGGTAAATTTATAATAGTAAGGATCCAAATGAGCATATGAAACTTTTTTGCAATGTTTCACTCTAATTATCTTTAATATGGATCCTATCATCATCCTTGCTAGTGTTTTCACTATGTAGCAACCTTATGTGAAGAAGTCATGGTTTAGTTAATAATATGTGTATGTGACTTAAAATATTTAAAATATTAAATCTCTTTAAAAGATAGATTGTCAATGGTTTTTACAATGATAATTTATCATCATCATCATCCTAGCCTTGTCCCAATAAAATGAGGTTGGCTACATGAGTTCTTTTTCACCATTTTCCTTCATGAAGAGCTAGATCTTTATGTATATGTAGTTTCTTCAAATCATCTTCAATTGTTTTTTTTTTACATATCTTGTTTGGTCTTTGATGAGCCACGATATCGTGTCCTGCCTCATCTTCTATAAATAAGAGGCAACACCCTTTGTTTCAAGGGAGTTAGACTTAGACCCTTAGCCAAACTCTTGCAGTTTTATTATTTCAGAGTTAGAATTATTTTTGTGTGCTCGCAGTAGGAGTCATAGAGTGAACGGATCTTTATTCGAGCAATTTGTACATGAGCACAATTTTGTATACGATAATAAAGATGAACTTTGTGATAAACCTTGCAGCATATAGATTAAGCTAATTAGTAATTAATGATTATTTAATGCTTTCCTAGTTAATTAATATCTTTCTCAACCCTCAACCTCCTTAGTTAAATACACTCAGTACGACCGCTTCGAGCATGCGTGCAGTGCTTGGTAACCTAGTAACGGTTAGCATTTGGTAATCCTAGCAGCGTTGCACTGGTTCAGGATGTGTACGGTAAGTGGGAATAGATGCTGGTGTTAGGAACATTTAGAACTTAGTTAATGAATAGTTCATGTAAGTTAGTTACTTAGTTTTCTCTCCATTTCCTTTATTAGCAAAAGACATAAAAAGACAAAAAGCTATAAAAATCATATACCTCAAGCTTACTTAACTATACAATCGTGACAATACAAGTTTGGAAAGACAACGATTGATTAACCCTGAGTGTTCCATTAAGGCGCGTAAGCACTTAGTCCTTGGAGTTCGACCGGATTGTGAGTGAAACGCTCATCTTCATATGGTTGAGTGTAGGGCTACCTCGCCACTCATCACAGGTGTCGTTGCTGAGGACTTAGTTGTTTGTGCGCTACGTAGAACATAGGAAATCTTTTATATCATTGGAATGTTAGAACAAACCCTTAGGGTTAATCAAAGAAAGATAAGCCAACGGTACATTGCACACCAAACAAGACAAAATGTCTTCTTCTTTGCACAAGAGCACTTTACCGCCTAGGATTAACACAAGAGGCAGTCGGCAGCATAATACACATAACCAAGATCCGCCAGTTCCTCAATACTTTCATGTGGTATATATCCATCCCAATGAGTATGTACCTGATTTCACCTTTATTCTCCACCAAGATGAACAATTACATTGGAGAGACTTGGAGGGTAATATAGTGTTGCCTCCAGACCGATCAACCCCCAACATGCTCCTTCGTGCTCTCACACGAATAAGCATGCTACTTTTATATGTAGAATACGTTGCATGTGATCATGACACAAGGGACTATCATCCCACAGAAGTGCAACATCAAAGGGACTTGTGACAAGAGAGATACCATACATCCTTGAAGGGTAAATGGCCCCATGACGCTCCACACGTTTTGAGTGAAATTGAGAATGATGAACCTGCTTCAACAGGTTCCCCACAAAATGATGTTCCTCCTCCTAACATTGGTCAGGAGGTGGTGTATCAAAACCTTCACTTCACTATTCACAACCCTAGTTCTGATACCCATGAACACAAAGTGTTCAAAGAGGAAACATAAACACACAATAAGGGCAGACATTCTAATCGTGATCACGATCATGGCCGAGACCATCGAAGAAAAGCTAGAAACCACTGTCATGGCGATGGTTCTCCTTCTTCTTCACCTTCATCGTCACCTTCACCCTCTCCTTCAGTGTCTGGACATAGTCATAGGGAAACCAATTGTGAAGATAAGGGAAAATGAAGTGAAAAAAATTGACAAGACAATTGAGAACGAGGACGAGGGCACTCTAAGAAATCAAGACATAGAAGAAGGAAGAGTAGGGAATCGCGTAGACACCATAGACACTATGAACGAGATGATCACAAAGAACCCCTACTCACAACTAGAAGCATGTTAGATATAACGGAGGCCATAAGAATTCCAACAAGGCACCAAAAGGATAGTAGGATCAAGAGGTTAGACATGAACAATATTCCACAATTTGAAGGGGGATACAACGCTGATCCTCAAAATAATTTCCATGATGCATGTGCCTTGCAAAACATAGAAAATGAATGGCAAAAACTAATGGTGTTCCCAAGGACACTAGTGAAAGAAGTTGAAAGTTGGTACCGGTCCTTAGAACCGGAATCCATTCGAAGGTGGAGTATAATGTTAGAACTGTTCAATGATAAGTACTAAACGTACTCCTGAGTGTCTGACCTGCAGAAGCAAATCCAAGGAGGGAAGCAAGAAAATCATGAACCCTTGGATGTTGCCATGGGCTATTATTATGCACTGTTACATCGTTGCCCTAGCCATGGTTATTCGCAGTGGGATCAACTATGCCATCTCGTGGATGGACTTAGGCATGAAACGAGAAGAACCCTTGGGACGTATGCCAAAGGAAGGTTATTGGGGCTTAGGTCTCATCAAATTCATAGATTTCTAGAGCAAGTAGCCAAAGAAGAAGGTGAGCTACGAAAGAGAGAAAGTGCGGAAGAATACAACCAGGATCCTTCCCTCCGAAAAAGGGGAGTGGGATTTTGTGAGGAGGAAGAAGAGTCACCACTCAAAGAGATGGTGAATAGGATAACTTTACCTCTCCAAAAGTTAACAACAGAAATATCGGCAAAGGTAGGCCAAATGTGGGACTCCTTGGATAGTAGGTTTAAAACTGTTCTTAAAATTGTAGAGGAGTCTAGAGAGCGAGGAAGTGACTGCGACAAAATGAAAAAGAGAGAAGTGGACAATGCACGTAATAAGGGTAAGGATAAAATAGCCATCACAGAAGAGGTTTTGGGTTCAAACACGGACAATGATGGTGGATATGAGATATGCTAATACAACCATCCTAAGGGATGTTGCCCAATGATCTCACATCTACAAGAGTCTGGGGTGTATGCACTCAACCCACAACTAAATAAACGACAAGCACCCCGACCCAAGGTAGTTCCACCAACCTTCAACATATTATCCAAGTGGAACTCCACCACAACCCATTGAGCAACATCAATAGTGGCAATACCCACAGTCATGGGGGATGCTAAAACACCCTAAAAATTTTAAGACATTCTTGCTTCACCGGGTTCTTGGAATTGAAGCAGAGGATTTCCACAAGTGTAGCATCATGGCAGTTTGGCAGGAAATGGATGCTCTAAGTTTAGATTGTCTAGTTTGGCAAATTTTCTACGCAGTGTTGACAGGCTTGACGGACCCTCCAGCTTGCCCACCTGGGTAATTTACCCGGCCAATAGTTTACTCAGAAATCATGCTTGGGGTTGTCGATGGTGCTCAGGATGCGCAAAACAATTTGACAAGTTTTCTAGTTAAGAAGTTTGCTACACTACGCTACGCTATGTAGCATAGCAAGCCTCGGAAGACAATTGCTCAGGTGACCAAACTATTGCAAGACGAAGTGCTATGCTACGCTACGCTACGCAGCGTAGCACAACATAGTGAAGGCAAAATAGAAAGGCCCAGCTTACCTAGTGATTCCAATTGCACTTGGTAAGCACCCTGGCCTTCAAAACAAGTTGTCTTGTTCAACTTCAAATCCTTCAGCAAAGCTCCTCTTACTAGAAAGGTGGCGGATTGAGCAAAAAGTAGGCTACGTTGGCTGCTATGCTATGCTATGCTGCATAGCATAGCATGGCGTAGCGATGATGCAAAAAACGATGAAAGACATCTCAAAATGCAGGATCAGCAAGTTCAAAAGCTTCACGTCGCAANTGTTGGCTGCTATGCTATGCTATGCTGCATAGCATAGCATGGCGTAGCGATGATGCAAAAAACGATGAAAGACATCTCAAAATGCAAGATCAGCAAGTTCAAAAGCTTCACGTTGCAAAGAGCAAAGGTTGCAGATTGTCAGCATGATCTTTAAACAAATGTTTACAACTCAAATGCAAATTGCAGTTAAAGCCAGCTGTTATGCTATGCTATGCTATGTAGCGTAGCATAGCATAGCAAACATGCAGAATCAGCCAAAATACTTCAAAGGCTTCCAGCACATACAGTTAATTCCAACGCAAATTTCTCCTTTGAACTAGTGGCTATGCTATGCTACGCTACATAGCGTAGCACAGTGTAGTAGGCAGCTACGCTATGCAAACATGCTACGCTCCATAGCATAGCAAGCAGCTACGCTATGCTCCACAGTGTAGCATAGCGTACCAAGTAGCTGCGCTACATTAGTATGCATCACTCATTGTCTGCATCGTTGGCACACCTAATCCTAGCATCTCCAGTTTCGACAGCGTGATTGTAGTGTGGCAGGCTCATTAATCAAATTTGCATGTGCATGCAGTACAAACACATCAACACGTTATGGGTCCAGGACACATGGCGTCCAAACCACATCTCTCACGTGTTCCTAGCGCTATAAATACCTCAACGAGCAATGCTCAAAGGGTTGGCAAATTTTGGGTTGGCTAGTAACTCTTAACGGTTGGCAATTCTTGAGCATTGTTGGTAACTCTGAACATTCTTCACATTTGTTGTTGGCAAATTGGCAATTCAAAGGATTGGCAAGTTGGCAAATTGGCAATCTCGGTGTTTGGCAAAAATTTTAGCTTCTGGCAATTTGGCTGGCAAACTTTAGCAATTTGTTAACAAAATCAACAAGTTGGCTTTGTAGCATTTTTGCATTATTGGTTCTTAAGTCCGTGTTCAGGTGCATAGTTGGCTTGCTTTGAACGTCCTGGTTACTTTTAGGATCTCTGTGCTTCCTAGTGTTGCGCAACTGATTGTATCCATGTAGACAAAGTAAAGCTGTAATCTTGAAGCGATGCATTTCTTAACTCTACTTCACTTTATTTTCCTTCTTATCATTGCATTCTGCATCGTTTTCACTTCCTTGCATTTAATAATTGTTATTTTATGCTATAAACATTGTTTCCATATCAAACGTTTACATAAGGTTTAGTGACACCGACTAAGTCCCTATCTGATCGACTAGATTGTTCAGGGCACCTCGCTTCCATTTTATCTAGCACGGCCCTTGCATGGATCTAGGGTTAAAATTGTCCGACCGATGACCTCTCAGTGTTTTCCAGCCATTGATGTTTTCAATCACCACATTTTTTTTGGCACTAGAAGGAAGGCCTTTTAGTGTCCTTTTTGTATTATACGGTAGTCCTGTAAGCGTTCTGCACCCCAACACACACTAGCATAAACTTGACACCCTTTTA
Organism: Gnetum montanum; assembly: GCA_015680685.1. Taxonomy (NCBI): domain Eukaryota; kingdom Viridiplantae; phylum Streptophyta; class Gnetopsida; order Gnetales; family Gnetaceae; genus Gnetum; species Gnetum montanum. The sequence goes on from MNCI01010292.1 coordinate 200,543, forward strand.
TGGTTGTTTACACATCATGTGGTGCAGATCGGTCGCTTCGACGGTTCCTTCGAAATCCTGTGAGACATAAAGCCTCCAATCGCCATTTGACTCCCTTATTTCATGGTAGTTTTGCATGTGTTCTATAACCCATCATGCACTAGTGTAAACGTGACACCCTCTTATAGTTGTTTACGCATTATGTGGTGCAGATTGGTCACTCTGACAGTTCCTTCAGAATCCTGCAAGACCGAAAGCCTTTGATCGCCTTCGGATCTCCTTACTTTCCTTGTTTGCAAACCCGTCTTAGCCTTACAACAATGATTTCCTCGAGCACAATAGTTGATACCTCTAACATTGAGGTTTCCCTTTCGGTTTAAGGCATCACAGGAGCCAAGCAGTCACCTAGCCCAGTGCTAGGGTCACGTCGATCCCTTAGGATCCAAAACTAAGGACCTGAAGGCTTGGCCCAACAATATGAGCGATACAATTTTCTCTGTGCTAAGGTGCAGATACACAAGAACTTGAAGAAAAATGTAGCTTTGAGTTCTCTTACTGTGATGGGATGGAATTTGTTTCCACTCCTGGCATTTTCATCCCTTTAACGCAAACAAACCAATGGCTCATAGATCAGCTGATCTAGGTCATTAGGCCTGGGGAGCCGCAGGACACGATGTCTCATCATGATGAGACTTTCCAGGATGGGCAGGAAGAACTGGATTCCTAATCTGAGGGTGGGGGTCAAGCTAATCTTGCCACCATTCCTCCCACCCCATTTTTCTAGACAAGCCCACTCTCTATCGCTACTCCCTTCGTGATCATGTCTACGCTGGCACAACCCGCGATCACATCGGCAAAGGGTAGCCATGCGATGTCCTTGGCGTATCAACACACCTACTCCCCTGTCTCATTCTCAACCACTACCTCACCACAAATTGTTCCCCAACCTATTCCCTTAGCATATCACACATCTGTTACAGCTACCTTGCCATACGTTCACACTATTCCTACCTTGTAGTTGCATGCGATCTCTGCGTCCATCCCTGTGTCTACAACTATGCCACTGTCAATAGCGAGCGTAGGCCCCTCCACATGGTGGACTCCATTCACTTCTCCTTTTGTTTTGCAATCGTCACAAATGTCCCGCTACGCTAGCCAACAAACCTACCAAGTCCCGCAAATGGTACAACCTAGCGTGGGACTCTGGTCTATCCCACCAGCTGCGCAAACGGCCTACCTCGTAGCACAACCCTCGACTGCTACTCCAATAGCACCACCTACCTGGTGGTGGACAGCGCAAGCAGCACCGTTTGTAGGGCCATCTCAACGACACTGCCTATGGGTCATGTTGCTGCCCTTGCCACGTCATAGATGGGAGCTACCTCAGTAGCTCCCCAACCGTCTACATCATCTTTGGGTATGGATCAAGCATTCCAGCTTATCCAGACCCTTATAGAGGAAATAAAATGCCTCAAGGCTGTCAGTTCTGATATGGTACAAGTCATAGACTTCTACTAGGATGATCCCATCAACTTGGCAGTCCCCGCGCTAACGTTACCCCCTGGGATGTCACTTTCCCATTTTACAAAATACAATGGGGAGGGGGATCCCAATGCACACCTTGTTATGTTCAGGTCTGAGTCCCTTCTTCTACAACAATGGTTATGATCATCCGTGTCTTTGCCATGTCTCTAATGGGAAAAGCCCTAGATTGGTACCGCGTGCTTCCACACTCCTCCATATCAACCCTAGAGGAACTTCTGACCTAGTTCATGACGCGTTTCAAGTACAACTTGAGACCAGAGGTCACGCTGGATTAGTTGATGAGCGTGAAACAAGACCCGCTGGAACCAGTCCAGAAGTTCATCCAACGTTGGAGCATGACCCTTAACAAAATTTACGAGCCCATTGCGAAGGCCCATTTGCTGGCTGTCTTTAAGGGTGCAATGAACGACTTTATCAAGTCCAAGCTGTACTATCTTGCTCCATGCACTCTTAGTCAGGATTTTTTCTAGACTAAGAGCATACAGGACGCGATTGAGGCAAGTAAAGACCCAGCCTATGTTGCTTACAAAAACACCTTCACGAAGAAGGATAAAGACAAGGGTAAGGCTGCAACAGCCATAGTGGCTGCTGTGGCGAACGAGGTTAAACCTAACAACAGTAACAAGAATAATAAGAAATCAACCACACCTGCAACTAACCCTACGCTTAAACAGGGCAATGCACATCAACCTTCCACATTCGCACCTGAAGCATCTGCACCACCTAAACCGAACTTTGAGCGTAAAGATTGCTCAAAGTATACCCTATTGCCCATCAAGCCTTCAGATCTTCTAAAGCAATTATTGGCAGCAGGGTACATCCAACACAAGCGGATGTCGAAGGAGGGAGCTAAGAAACATCAGCAGTACTATGAACTCCTTAGGAACCCCTCTTTGGCTTTGCCCAATGAGCCCCCGATTCCTAAGGGTTTCAGGCTAGAGCGGTTTTGTGACTACCATCAACAGTGTGGTCACGACACAGATTACTGCATGGTGTTAAAAGAAGACATCCAAAAGATGATTAATCAGGGGAAACTGGTGCTAGACGAAAGCAACCCAGTACGTTCTGAGAATCAATCTCTGCACGTTTACACAAATCCTCTTAATACCAACAACGCTAGTTACATTATCAACACCATCGGTGTTGACAGTAATTGATAGTAATCCTAGACCAGCCTAAGAGCTGTTTGTGGTCCGTGTGCCTTAGTGTAGTGCACCGATACCACCAGCGGCCAATCTAACCCTGCAGCAGTTGTTTGTCTTGAGATTCTCTCCCTAGTCATCTACCCCTGCACCACCTGTTTCCCGAGTGTTTTCCCCTTCACCATCTGCAAGCAAAATCACACCACCATGTACACTAACACCGTTAGCACCATTTGTTATCAGGGGGCTAAGCCATTCAACAATCCCTACCCCACATAAGATAGCTTCATAGCCTTCTCATCCTAAGAAATGAGAAGTGCACTTCACAAGTGAGACGTCAAGGGAAAATACCGCCCTAGGTACTTCCAAGCCTACGTCCTCACCCCTTGCATCTTTGTCCTCGTCACTGAAAGATAACATTGCTATGCATGCACAGTCTTCGCCACCTCGCCCAAAAGGATCTGAATCCAGACCTAAAACTGTCTCTCCTTAGGAAATTCGTTTCCTGGGATGAATGGAAGAGGAGAAAAGTAGTAAACAGGAAGGTGGCCAAGACCTTTTGAGTGCTCTCACTTAGGTCAAGCAAGCTCTGAAACAGAAAACACTACACTGAGCCTGTATGACCTGATCATGACATCTATCACACATTGTGAGTCTTTGATTCACATGTTAACGGTAATTCTGGTTGATGAGGACATGTCGGCAAAAGAGAAAGCGATCCACTCGGTCATGCTTCCTTTTGCACCTGCAGAACCAAAGCCATCCTAATTGACTTTCTACAATGGTTCTATTAGGGAAGACCCTAAAAAGGGTCAAGTGATCACAACACCCCTGTTCATCACAATTTGGGTTGGCCAACATAAGATCCGAAGAGTACACGTTGATGACAAGGCCGCTACAAACGTCATCCCTTTCCCTATTGTGGATAAGCTAAGTTTGGTCAACTAGATCAGACCTACAACAACGTCATGCTTAAAGTCATTCAATGGGGCACGGGTCATGGTGCTAGGCATGGTCCACATTGACTTCGTGGCAGGGGACCAGTTCCCCACAAACGCAACTTTCATTGTGGTCGAAGAGATGCTTGGGTTTAACCTGATCTTGGGGAGGTCACGGTTAGTGCAACTTAGAGCTGTCTCTTCACCCATTCATTAGGAGATCCATCTACCTTATGCAGGTAGGGAGGTGGTAATCTATGACGATGAGGTAGCAACACAAGCTATCAACAACGTAGATATGGAACAGGGCTCAGAGGTCGTAACCTGTGAGAATGAAGCGCCTATCTCTGTAGATACTAACCATTCAGCAAGAGAGCCGACTCAGCATGCTGGTTCAGAAAATGAAAATGCAAGGATTGAGTTGCCCTTCCAAGCGGAGGACAACGATGTAGACGAAGGCCGTAGTAAAGCATCTTGGCCTTACACCTCGCCTAATCCACGATGGGTCAAGAAGCAGTTACGCATAGCGTAACAACCCCACTGCTTCTTGCCCAGTTGGCATCCTTTGTACATTTACCGCCTTTTTGTTTTGCATCCATCCATCTATGTTAGGTATCAATTGGCTATTCTCTAAATCATTAGCATATCATTTGTTTACCATCCCATGGCCCAAAATGGCCTAAAACTACACTACCATCCCATGGCCCAAAATGGTCTAAAACTATGCTACCATCCCATGGCCTGAAATGGCCTAAAACTATGCTACTATCCCAGGGCCCGAAATGGCTTAAAACTAGTAGCAGCCTGAAATGGCCTAAAACTAGCAGGGGCGCGAAATGGCCTAAAACTAAAACATTAAAAAAAAAACCATAAAACCGATCACATATAATGCATAAGCTAGCATAAAACCAATTTCTTTTCCAAAATTCTCTTTTTCATTCAAAGCTTTCCTCACTTAAACAATGTTTTCAATAGTTTTGCAAAAAATACAAAAAATTCAAAAACTCATATTGTCATAAGCCATCTTTGTCCACATCATCTTCACCTGTACCATTGCCTTCCACATTGTCTCCTTCTGCATCACCTTCCCTCTGCACTACCCTCTTTTGCCTCTTCATTTTTTCCCTCTACGGGCCCTGCGTCTTCATCATGAATTTGCATTGTAAAAAGTGAAGTAGTTAGCTAGAGCAACACACGAAAGATACAATAGAGCATAAGCCTTCGCATAGCAGAAAGTGACTAACCTGAGAGGGCCCCACGTCTTCCTCGAGGGGTATGTGATCCAAATCGAGCCTGAGGTGGTCCCAGACCTCCTCCTCCGTGATATCTGCCTAATGCCTATCACTTAGTTCACCATTTGCAGCAACTTTCTCCTTTTCAATGGCCGTCCATCTTGGTGGTCCTAGAGAAAAGAAGGTAGTAGTGGTCGCACCTATGGGAAGATTCACTTCTCGTTCAGGAGATTCAATGACTGTTACCTGCTCCATAAACTTGTTGTAGGCTTCAAAAGCACTAATAGCATTCAAGAATGCTTCATGAGTGAATAATTTCACTAAAGCATCTCGATATTATTTATGATAGGTGGCACGTTCCAGTTTATACATATGTTTATGATTTTTCTGGGACTGCCCCCACTCATAAACTCTAGTGCTATAGTCTTTCCAGTCTTGGTTCTTTTGACTAAACAACTTCATTTGCATCCACTGTTCTATTATTTTCCCGGTAGCCTCGTTGTTGCATTGCACAGCTGTCCAATATCTAGCATAATCTATGACAGCCATGCACCAACTGCCATCATTAGTATCATGAGCCAGGAAAAACTCGTTTGTGGATCGGAGGTCTCCCACCTCGGCACTCAGTTCAACCTTCTCTTTCTTAGCCCTCTAGACTCATTTCCATAGGTCTTCATTGATGCACCTACACTCCCACAAGGAGTGTATCGAGTGCAAAGCGCATTTGCTAGCCTCGTCGTATATGCAACGAGGCACCTTGGCCACTTCGGGTGGGAATGTAGGCACGACATCGACTTTCAACGCCCGTTTCAGGTCCCACTTAAGTCAAGAGGCTGTAACCACACAAAGATCGCATTAGTCACACTAGTGTAGCAAAGTTAGCAACTTAAGAAGTCTAGTGTAGTAACCTCATTGAACCTAGCGTAGCTTTTTTACTTACCACTTTAGGATTGACTTGTCTAAGATGGTTAATCATGTCATCGATGACCCCTTGCATGAACGTAAGCTTGTTGAGGGTCTCGGTGTATGGTTCTAGGCGAATCAAGGGAAGCATTGATGATGGTGTCTGTCATGCAACCAAACACATCAGTAATGATCGAGATGGACTGTAATAAGGCTGTGAGTAACACAAACAACAGTGTAAGCGCTCTTACTCAGTAAACTCTCAGGGTTGATAACGGGGGGATCGCCCATCAACATATTGTCAAACTCACCAGCATCTAATTATAGTTCTCCTCCTTTCTGACTTAAGACTATGGCAGCACCCTTAGCATTCGTCTGCTCTCACGATGCTAAACTGCATTCAGTAGAGGTATCTCCAGTAGAAGTCCCTTCCTGGTTGATGCGGGCTTCCTTTTTATTTGCTGGGGCCTTTCCTTTTAAGGCACTAACATCTCTCTCATCTGCAAGAGGCTCCTCTTCATCCCCAAAAATGTCCTCCTCTTCAGTAGGAGGGTTTTCCTCGTTGATAGGAGCCCCTTCCTTAATGGAAAGAGCTCCTTCCCTCTTGATCAGGGCCCTTTCCCCAGTGCCCCCCGCGTTTTCATTTGTTACCTCCATCTTGGGGGTCGACACCTCTTCATCACCTTCTTCTTCTTCTTCTTCTTCTTCCTTTGGAAGCAAAAAACATATTCGCATTATAGCCTAAACCACGTTAGCTTAAAGTAGGTGCTACGCTATGCTACGCTACCTAGCGTTGCACAACATAGCAAGCATTTAATCAAACATGAAGAAGAGCATTTATCGATGGGAGACTGTATCCTACGTAGCTTAAACCACAGTGATGGCTCTCCTTCTTCGTCAGTATGGGGCTGCTTCTCAGCTGAATGAGATCTTTTTTGTAGCAACTTAGTGGCCATCGTCTGGGCGATGAGATGTTCTCCCTATGATACGCTACCTGTAGTAGTAGGGGACGCCTCTCCCACGTTGTCCTGGCCACGAAAGTTGCGGGCCACCCGATCCTTAGTTGTTATGGAAAACGACTTCCCAATAGCTTCTGGGGGATCTTGGGCTCAGGTGGTCTGAAGGATTTAGTAGATCCATGATTTGCAAATCTAGTTATGATCTCACATAACCAAGACTTCATTCTCATGGACTACCAAGAACTCCACGAAACATCGCAAGCAGACTATGTAAAAGACGTGGTGCACGTTGAAATGGGACTCTTGCTTCTTATGAAGCGTGGCCATTTTAGTTTGCAAGCCTTTGTAAAGATGCCTAGCCCAGTTGTAGTGGGCCCCCTCTTCCATGACCTCCCGCATCACCTAAGCTTGCTCAATCCCAATAATCTTCCCTTGGGAAATGCATGGGCATGGAAGATGGGGTAAACATCTTTGGTGGCTCTTAGGTTGACCTTCTCCATGAGGATTTCCTTTCGCCCTTTTGCAACCCCTAACCACTCGTCAATGTCCAGTTGATGGTTCACCTCTTTCTTGGTCTTTGACCCTATGAGGAGACCATTAGCTAGGACATTGAAAAGGTCCATGAATAGCTGGTCTTTGATTTCAAAGACCACTTGCACATCATGTACACGTGTGTAGAAGTGGTCTGCCTTTTTAGAAAAGGAGTTGACTAGGGCGATCATCTCAGCAATAGGGATGCTCGGGTTCGTGGCCAGGAACAAATCCATGAGCCTAGCATCCTGAAGGTTCTTGACTAGGGCTTCCGAGGTCGTGTTGCATAATTAGCGTTGGCTTTCATCTACCCCCGTACTTGAAGTGGATGTTGGTCTCTTGATTGCCAGAGGTGATCACCATCACCTCCTCAGACTTCTTTGCCGCTACAACAATTTACACAAAAATACAAAAAATCAAAAAGCAAGTTAAACAAGGCATAAATAGCAAAAAAGAAAAAAAAAACAAGAACAACATTTGAACGTGCAGTAGTTTACTGTTTAGCTTACCAGGTCTAAACGGTGAAAAAAATGGTGGAAGATCAATTAAGACATCTTCAACGGTGATTGGTTTAAAGGGTGCCCATCCCCCATACAACCAACCGGACTCCTTGCATCTGTCATAGAACTTGGAATTCCAGGTTGGATAAGTTTTGTACTCACCCTCACATTGGCCTATCACACTTGCATGCATATTCTCAATGAAAGAAAACTCCCGCAGCACCATATGTGTTAAGGCCAACACATTCGTATCACCATGGAGCCCATTCTCGTTGATGAAAAACTTGGTAACAAAAACACATTGTTAAGATTTTCCTAGCGTAGAAAACATTGAATAGCGTAGCAGAACATGTCTACAAAACTCATCCTTCAGCACAGTAAATGGTTCTTGGTGGGTTCTAGAAGCACATTCCCATGTGACGCGCAATAAACAAAGTGTTGTATGGATGGTAGAAATTGTACTCAGGCATCTCCCAGATCCAAGCCAAACGTCTCAAATTTTTTGGGCGCTGACTAGATCCTTCTCCCTGCCTACTGCTAATTACTGAATCCATAAAAAATCTCAGAATACCCTAATTTTCCTGAGGCAACAGGGTTTCTATTATGACAGTCGCTACCTCCTCCGCCAAGTAGAACCAAAAAATCACACTAAAGCATTGGAGGAGAAATTGTAGAAAGTCCTATGCTCCTTCCCGGAACTAGACTGCCTGTTGGCCCAAACGTGCATGGGGTGGAGGGACATTGGCCACTGGTTCACTTACACATCACAAGACCCCTACGATTTCTAGGACAATCAAGATTGGCCTTAGCGCCACCTTGCACAACACAATAGCAAATGTTAATGGCATGTTCGAGTGGAGTTCAAATATAGCGTAGCAAAATTAGCATTCAGTAGATAGCGTAGCACGATTCTCTTCATGCATATAGCGTAGCAAAAAAAAATACGAGGGCAATAGCGTAGTAGAATTTAATACACTACATTCGTTCAACAAATCTTCCTGACAAAGCGATTAGCATCACGTCGTGACAGAACACGTGTTACCACATCACGCACGTGGCTGAACCCTCCTGAGGGTTGTACGCTACGCTATTTACATGCGAAGTAGCTCAGATTGTCCAAGCCTTTGTAGCAATGATGGCTGCAGTAATGGCGGTCTGGGAAACATTGCATGCAACCTTAGCATAGTGTCCGTATGTCCGTTGTGGTTGAAATGGAAATAGCAACAATGTAAGGGCCAAAATAACGACAACATGATGACAAAAAATAGAGACTGCAAAAAAAATCATAGAAATAAAAATAAGGAAAACAAAAGCAATAATAGAGGCATAAGAAAACAGAGGGAGCATAGCAGCCTATTGGGCCAACGGTGTCTTCTCTCACACTACAATGCACGCCTGCGATACATGCCCTAGGGTTTCTTTCACTTCGTTGACCTTGGCGAGTGCCAGGTGTTTGTGTTCTTTCTTGGGAGTCATCATCTCGCTTGCCAACTCTTTCTTCGTTGCTACATCGAACCGCCTTGCTCCTTGTTGGCAAAATTGCTCTACGTTCCAAATGTGGACTCTGCATTGTTAAGGCGAAAATGACAAGTTTACCAGAGGTTAACCCCTATTTATAGCCATAATGGTGAAAAGGAAACTTGTCATTCTCTCTTCGTAATTAATGTGGGGTTTTCCGTATAGCATAGCATGCTCGCCACGGCATAGCAGCACTATTTGCATTATGGCAAGTGGGCCTGAGCAAAAAGCCTTAACACGCTCTAAACTAGTTGTTTACGTTCACAAAAATATCTCATTAGCTGTTCGCAAAGACCTTAAATTAACACCTTCAAAATTTCGCATTCTAGCGGTCTGCAATGATCTTAAACTAATACTCCAACCTATTGGCAGTCTACAAAGACATTAAACTAGTAGTTTTGCATTTTTTTTACTTCCAGGCGGTTCACCACAACCCTAAACTAGAAAATATTAAGATTTCTATCATACTTTCTACTTATTTCGATTGCTCGTATTTCATTACTACTTTGCAAATTTTCACTATGCACAGTTACTACAAACAGGTATCTCTTGACTAGACTTTCATCTCATTTTGGTAGGTTGAGCGAGAATGGAAATCCATCATGATCTCTCTTCACCTTTAGCTTTAACAAGTCCACACGGTGAACTCACAAGAAAATTGAACCCAGAGCTAATAGACTAGGAATCACCCGTAGTTAGCACCGTAGCATCCTTAGAAGCATCCTCAGAATAGCCTGAGCATATGGTCCAAGCCTTAGATTTAGAGGCCAAGGATATAACTGAGGACCCTCTCATCGAAACGCCTATGACCACATCCAGGGGGAGGTAAAAATGTTGAAACTTAGTTCCCTCCTAGATTCGCAGATGCACAAAGATGTAGCCAAAATTCTGCAAGATAACATTGAAGTCTTTGCGTGGTCATACAGTGACATGCTGGGTTTAGACCTGAGGCTGATACAACACAATATCGTCTTAGACACGCACATGAAAGCAGTTAAGCAAAAGGCTCGCAACGTTAAACCAGAGATCACACTAGCCGTACGAGATGAAATCACCAAGCTATATCAAGCTAGTTTCATTCGGGCAATTGATTACTCGGAATGGGTGTCAAACATCGTTGTAGTCTCTAAAAAAATGGGAGGAATATGAATCTGTATAGACTTTCAGAATTTGAACAAGGCAATGATCAAGGATGATTTCTCACTTTTGAGTATCGATCAACTCATTGAAACTACGGCTGGTCATGCTCTATTATCCTTTATGGATGGTTTCTTTGGCTACAACTAAATTCCCATCAACCTAGAGCATTTGTTAACAACAACCTTCATGACCCCATGGGGTACCTTTTGTTTACACTATGATGCCCTTTGGGCTCAAGAATGCCGAAGCAACCTACCAGTGAGCCATGAATTACATCTTTAGTGACTACATCTTAGAAATGCTGAACGACTACATGGATGACATAGTGGTGAAATCTAAAGAAGCCGCTGATCATCCCAACGATCTAGGTGTAGTCCTCAAGCGTTGCCAGATTCATGATTTATGCCTTAATCCAAAAAAATGTGTCTTCGGGGTGAGAACTGGGCACATGTTAGGGTTTGTAGTATCAGAGTTTGGAATATGAGTGGACCCTAATAAAGTCAAGGCCATCGTTAACCTGGCGCCAGCTACAAACCTTAAGGAATTGCATGGGTTACAAGGAAGAGTACAGTTCATCAGAAGGTTTATAGTGAAGTTGACTGAGAAGTTACACCCCATGCAACATCTACTGAAGAAAGGGGTTAACTTCGAATGGATACCATAATGCCAACAAGCCTTTGATGATCTGAAGAAAGACCTTTTGCACCTCCCAACTGTTTACCCACCATAGAGGGAGAAGCCTTTCTTTATCTACCTTGCCACCTTGGATATGTCTATTGCGACACTGTTATGTCAGAAACGGGATGATGGTTGTAAGATACAAGTGTACTACTTAAGTCATGCACTGATAGCGTACGAGGCGAAATACAATGAGGTGGAGAGAAATTGCCTTGCCTTAGTGTTTGCGTTGAAAAAGTGGAGACACTACCTGTTTCATAGCAAGATTAACATTATTTGCAAGAGCAATATACTCTGGGCTATCACAAACAACCTGTATGAAAGCAGTAAGATAGCTCGATGGAAAGTAATAACAGCAGAATTCAATTTACATTATGTGAGCCAATCATCGAAGAAAGGTCAAGCCATAGCAATGCAACTTACGACCTCACCCGTCAATGACCAGGCGATCATAGATCCCGAATTCCTAGACGAGCATGTTAGCACTATCAACGCCATCCCGTTGCATCTTGAAGCTACTTTGCATTTCAATGGTGCCTCAACCACGTGAAAGGGTAGTGCAGTTGTTGTCATCATGTTCTCCTCTAGGGAAATGCAACCTTTTGCTTATCGTTTTGCGTTCCCTTGTACAAACAACATGGCAGAGTACGAAGGGTTACTCAGGGGCCTCTTAGCAGCCCAAGCATTAAGCATACAACACTTGGCAATTCGTGAAGATTCACAACTTGTTGTGAATAAAATCATTGAGGTCTATGCTTGCAAGGCAATACACCCTCAGCCCTACTGCGACTTAGCGAAAGGCCTACTCAAACAGTTTGTAACAATGGACATGCAACACATGCCATGCAACGAAAACACTGTAGCAGATGCCTTGGCCACCCTAACATTAAATGTGTCATCACATTTGTTCGTAAATTTGCCAACTTCGATTACCAAGTGTACGAAGCCTATCACTCAGGTGATACACGTAGCCTCTCTTAGTGCTGCGGACACCTAGGAGTGGTATGCCAACATTAAAGCCTACCTGCAACATGGCGAGCCCCCAAGCAGATTGACATTTTCCCAGAGAGATGCGATCCGTAAGCGTGTTCGAAAATATGTACTTATGGGAGACAACACCTTGTGCAAACGCTCCTATGATGGGATATTGCTGGCATGCGTAAATGAGGAGCAAGCGTAGAAGGTTATTAATGAAGTACACGAAGGACTGTGTGGTGGACACATAGCACCTAGAGCCATGGCTGCGAAAATCAGACGTCTAGAGTACTACTGGCCTTACACGTAGCGTGATTGCCTGGCCAAAGTTAAGATGTGTGATATGTTCCAAAGATACACAAATCTCAGATATGCAAATCTCATACACGTTTCACCTATAGAATTACATCCAATGCAGATCACATGGCCTTTCTAGCGATGGGGACTAGACATCATAGGACTTATCACGCTTAAGTCTTCCGCAGGGCATAGCTTCATCATCAGCGCCACTGAGTATTTTACTAAGTGGGTAGAGGCTATCTCCCTGAGGAAGACTACATCTTAGCAGATTTGCCACTTCATCTTGGACAACATCGTGACAAGGTTTGGGCTTCCCATGACTATTGTGACCGACAACGGGTGACAGTTTAGTAGTGCGGAAACCTGAACCTTCTACAACAATCTTGGCATCAGAAAATCATTCTCCTTGCCATATTACCCATAGGTGAATGGACAAGCAAAGGCTACAAACAAGTCCATCATCAACTTGCTGAAGAAAATGCTTAACAATAGCAAGAGCCGATGGCATGAGCAAATCCTCTATGTGCTGTGGGCTTACAAGATGACATGTAGGACTATGATAGGTAAGACACCTTATAGTCTTGTTTATGGATCTAAAGCGGTATTACCTCTTGAATTGCAGGTCCCATCACTCTGGATGATCCTATCAAATGTCATGAGTGAAGCCTAGAATAACGCGTTGAGGATCATCAACCTCGACTCAATAGAGGAGGAGCATGCATAGATAGTAGGTCACATAGAGCATTATCAAAACAAGCAACGACAGAAACATCATGGAAATCTGCATCAATGGCCAATACAAAAGGGTGAACTCATTCTCAAGGCTGTCCGTGAGCATATCAACAAATTCTCAGCAAACTGGGAAGGTCCATACATGATCACAAAAGCCTTTGGGAATGGGGCCTTCAAGCTAGCAGATGTGGACGACAACGAGTTTATAAATCCAGTGAATCACTCATATCTCAAGCCGTACTACATCTGATGCATGAAGTAGATAAGCTATTGTCCACTACGACATAAAATTGGCAAAGCTTCACCAACGTTTGCTATGACGTAAAACTGGCAAAGGTAAGCACATCCGCTACGACATAAAACTGGCAAATCTTGTCCACTATGATGTAAAACTAGAAAACCAACATCTGCTATGACGTAAAACTAGCATAGACAGTCCGCTACGATGTAAAACTAGCACAGCTAGTTCGCTATGACTATAAACTGGCACAGATAGTTCACTATTACTAGAAACTAGCATAGACCATCTGCCAAGATGCTAAACTAGCACAAGAAGTTTGCTAGGACCTTAAACTAGCTTATATACTATCTACTATGATGATAAACTAGCACAACAGTCTGCTGAGACTTTAAACTAGCACAGTGGTCTGCTAGGACCTTAAACTAGCGCACCACGGTCTGCTGAGACCTTAAATCAACACATCATGGTCTACCAGGACCTTAAACTGGATTCGTGGCACGTCCCTAGCATGCATCATGACTCATTAAGCAAGCGAGCGTGCACAGTGCCAACACGAGGTGGGACGTTGCAGTTCTAGATTGTAGTTCATGATGCCAAGAAAATACCCTCTGGAATATAGGCAACACCACTGCTCCTAGCATCTTGCTAATCCTCCGGAGATGTCTTATGACATCTTGCTAACCTTTTGGAGCTACCGCCACCATGGCTAATTTCCCTTGTAGTAACTTCCTTGGTCAGTGCCTGCCATTGGAGTTCCAGCAGTATTGTGGCCTAGCCACAATATTGTTTTCCTCCAACCCCCTCCAACGTCTAAGCTCAGAAGACATTCAGCTGTTAGGTAGCCAATCTCACAACTGAACTGCATAATATTTTCCTTGGATGAGGACTTTTGAGCATATGCATTCACAGTAACTCCTAGCCTCCTTGGTGCCAACTCCTCCAAATTGATGCTGCCAAGGCCGCTACTGGCATTCCTAGTTTGGATGTCGCATGACTCAGCAACAATGTCCAAAGCTCCAACAACATCTACATCAAGCAAGATCTTTACCTTCATTTTGCATCATGGTTGTTTCTCTTGGTTTACTTTCTATTGTGTTTGTAGGGTGCCTACCAGAGGGAGATTGGCCAGAGGTATGCTTCGCCATAGAGGTAGGACACTGCTTCGTTACAAGGTGTTCATCTTGATTAGCTTGGCTACTTCAGAGTGCACATCTTGTCCTCTCCCTTAAACTCCTTTACCCTATTCCTTACACTCGCTATCCACTCTCTCACCTCTTTTACAAGCTTTTCCTGATACCTGTAAAGTACTCCCATATGCTCAACGGCAAAGTCCATGACACGCATAAGACAACTCACTGCATGGGAAGCATCTGTAGGCTGGTTAAGGCCCCACATGGATGTAATGTAACTCATCCTAGGAAAGAAATACCTGTCCTACAACAACAAGGTTGTTTGCAAATGTAAATGGTAGAATAGCAAAAGGGAAAGTGTAAAAGAGCAGAAGCTCACAAAAAAGTGCCTAAAACTAATGGCACATAGGTTGTTTTGCAATCACCCTCTTTAAGCATTCTGACGAGAGGTCGAAGGTCAGCAAAAGTAAAGATGACCATGCAAACAACTTCCTCACAAGCATTCCGACAAGGGATTTTGCTAAGTTTCATCTTTACCATTTTCCTAAACCTCCTTCCCCCTGCTTAATCCTTCCCTTTTCTCTACATAACCAATGCAACACTCTTAAGCATAGCTAAGCAACATCTTGGCAATCACCGAAAAGCAATGTTAGCATTTTGTCTTTCGTGGTGTTTCATATTCTTTGTCGATGTCTCTCGGGTCCATCCTCCAGATGTCGATAAAGAGGGGCCAATGAAACACCCTAAAAATTTCAAGACATTCTTACTTCACCGGGTTCTTGGAATTCAAGTAAAGGATTTCCACAAGTGCAGCATCATGGTAGTTTGGCAGGAAATGGATGCTCTGAGTTTAGATTGTCCAATTCGACAAATTTTCTACTTAGTGTTGATAGGCCTGACAGACCCTCCAGCCTACCCACCTGGGTAATTCACCCAGCCAACAGTTGACTCAGAAATCATGCTTGGGGTTGTTGGCGGTGCTCAAGATGCATAGAACAGTTCGGCAAGTTTTCTAGTCAAGAAGTTTGCTACGCTACGCTACACTACGCTAGCATAGCAGGCCTTAGAAGATAGTTGCTCAGGCAACCAAATTGTTGCAAGACGAAGTGCTACGCTATGCAGCATAGCACAATGTAGCGAAGGTAAACTAGAAAGGCCTAGCTTACCTAGTGATTCCAATTGCACTCGGTAAGCACCCCGACCTTCAAAATGAGTTGTCTTGTTCAACTTCAAGTCCTTCAACAAAGCTCATCTTACTAGAAAGGTGGTGGATTGAGCAAAACATAGGCTATGTTGGCTGCTACACTATGCTACGTTGCATAGCATAGCACGGTGTAGCGATGATGCAAAAAACGACGAAAGGCATTTCAAAATGTAGGATCAATAAGTTCAAAAGCTTCACGTCGTAAAGAGCAAAGGTTGTAGATTGTCAGCTTGATCTTCAAACAAATGTTTACAACTCAAATGCAAATCGTAGTTAAAGCCAGCTACTATGCTATGCTATGCTACGTAGCGTAGCATAGCGTAGCAAACATGCAGAATCAGCCAAAACACTTCAAAGGCTTCTAACACATGTAATTAACTCCAACGCAAATTTCTTCTTTGAACTGGTGGCGCTACATAGCGTAGCGCAACGTAGTAGGTAGCTACGTTACACCAACATGCTACGCTCCATAGCATAGCTAGCAGCTACGCTACACCAACATGCTATGCTCTACAGCATAGCACAACGTAGCAAGTAGCTGCACTACATTAGTATGCATCACTCCTTGTCTGCATTGTTGGCACACTTGATCCCAACATCTCCAGTTTCTACCACATGATTGTAGCGTGGCAGGCTCATCAATCAGATTTGCATGTGCATGTAGTACGGACACATCAACACCTTGTGGGTCTAGGACACATGGCGTCCAAACCGCATCTCTCGCGTGTTCCTAGCCCTATAAATACCCTGACAAGCAACGCTCAAAGGGTTGGCAAATTTTGGGTTGGCTGGGAACTCTTAATGGTTGGCAATTCTTGAGCATTGTTGGTAACTCTAAACATTCTTTGCACTTGTTATTGGCAAATTGGCAATTCAAAGAGTTGGCGAGTTGAAAAGTTGGCAAATTGGTAATCTTGGTGTTTGGCAAAAATTTTAGCTTCTGGCAATTTGGCTGGAAAACTTTAGCAATTTGTTAACAAAATCAATAAGTTGTCTTTGTAGCATTTTTGCATTATTGGTTCTTAAGTCCACGTTCAGGTGCACAGTTGGCTTGCTTTGAATGTCCTGGTTACTTTTAGGATCTCTATGCTTCCCAGTGTTACGCAACCGATTATATCCATCTAGACAAAGTAAAGTAGTAATCTTGAAGTAGTGCATTTCTTAACTCTAGTTCGCTTTATTTTCCTGCTTATCATTGCATTCTACATCGTTTTCACTTCCTCGCATTTAATAATTGTTATTTTATGCTATAAACATTGTTTCCATATCAAACGTTTACATAAGATTTAGTGACACCAACTAAGTCCCTCTCTGATCGACCAGACCGTTTAGGACACCCTACTTTCGTTTTATCCAGCACGGCCCTTGCACGGATCTAGGGTTAAGACTATCCAATTGATGACCTCTCGGTGTTTTCCAGCCACCAACGTTTTCAGTTGCCACATATGCCACTACCATGGCTACTACATGTAACATCCAATCTCTCCACGTGACTCTGTTAATCACGTTACATCACAACATCACTACCAAGCTCATGAACATTATAGAACTCCTTCTCCTAGGGAAGATAACCCACAAACATACCATCCTTTGAATCCATCCGCAGCTCTCACACTGATAGCTCCATTACCACCTGCTCTAGCAATGCAAGGGGAACTCCCTACTCAACCACAATAATGCAATGCCACAAGGGCTGTGAATCCTCAACCCACTGTTGGTTCTAACAACTGTATGAAGAAATGACCTTTATTCAAAGCCAACAATCCAGTCAAGCCCTTACAACCACAAGCGGTTAAACCTCTGAACGCCTCCCCATCAATTAAGGCTTTAGAGCTCCCTTCGAACCAAACATCGAGCTCAACAATACGGTTATGTTAACACATGCCGTTATTGACTGAATTAAGGTTGGCCACCTTCCTAGGAAATTCTCTGATTCTGAAAGCCCTCTAATCTATCTCTAAATTGCTGGGAATGAGCCATGCAAAGCTCTTCTGGATTCAGGTTCCAGAGTCAATTTAATATCACAAGAAATGTACAAAGCCTGGAACCTGCCTCCATTAAGAAAGAGCAATATTCGCCTAGAGCTTGCCAACCAGTCCATCATTGTTCCCTTGGGACTGGTGGAGGGCATCATCACCACTGTGTGTGGGTGGTCATACCCAGCTGATTTCCTAGTGATACAAGATGCACGCCTAGGAATCCGCAATCTTTCCCTGGAAATATCTAAGGAGAGCACTTTTGGAAAGATCAAGAAGAAGAAGGTTCCATGCATTGCATACAGTGATACAGGGTGCAATTGCATGTAGAGATCATGGGTTGTGCAAAGTATAGCATTGCTTGCATACAACTGGTATGCATAAGACATCAATATACAAAAGTGCCTGTATGCAGCAGCCACACGACAAGAAGACATCCAGTGGCTGATAGTTGATCAAGAGAGCAACTCACTAACGTGCATGGAACTAACTAAGGGAATAACTTGCGCTTACATTGAAAGCATAGATGCATTGGAGCAAGTCTGCTGCCAACTTCCAAACCTTAACTTTGAAAACATCAACTGAGGGAAGTTGGAGATTCCTGAAAAATTTAAACAAGAGCCCGTAGAATTGAAACCATTGTCCACTAGTCTAGAATATATGACCCTTGAAAATGGAAAACTAGTAATCATTAACGCAAGACTTGCTTCCAAACAAAAAGGAAGACTACTAGAAGCAATAAACAAGTGGTCAAAAGCTTTTGCCTGGTCGTATCCTGACTTAACTGGAATAGATCCTAGGATATGCCAGCATAGGATTTACATAGACCCCTCCATGAAACCTTGAAAACAATCATAGAGGCGATTGAACCCAAAATTGAAGCATGTAGTAAAAGAAGAAATAGAACAACTTCTTAAGGCTGGGTTCATATATCTCATTGCTGATAGCGAATGGGTTAGCCCTCTAGTGATTGTGCCTAAAAAGGGAGGCAAATGGAGGGTGTGCATAGATTTTAAGCTGCTGAACATGGCAACATTTAAGGATCACTTTCCGTTGCCATTTGTTGACCAAGTTTTAAACACCATAGCACGACACCACTATTATAGTTTTCTAGATGGCTATAGTGGATACAACCAGATACGGATAGCCTCAGAAGACCAAGCCAAGACAACATTCACCAGTCCTTGGGGAACGTTTGTGTATAAACAAATGCCATTTGGCTTATGCAATGCTTCTGCTACATTTCAAAGCTGAGTTCTAAGCATATTCGAGAAATAGATAGGGAACAGAGTGGAGGCCTTTATGGACGACTTCTCCACCTATGGAACAAGTTTTGATCAAGCCTTGGACTGATTAGAGCAAGTGCTGAAAAGATGCGTAGAAACCAAGGCTCAATTGGTAGAAAAGCCATTTAATGGTCCAAGAAGGCGTAGTACGTGGGCATAAGGTTTCACATGTAGGAATAGAGGTAGACCTAGATAAAATTAGGGTTATCCAAGGAATCACCTATCAACCGAAAACTATCAAAGACATTCGGTCATTCCTTGGACATCCTGGCTACTATAGGAGATTCATTGAGAACTTCTCCAAGATTGCCAAACCATTGGTAGAGCTGACAAAGAAGGACGTACCTTTTGAGTGGACCAGGGAATGTGAATGAGCATTCCAAACTCTGAAATAGAAGCTTGTAGAAACTCCCATTCTACAAGATCCTGACTAATCTAGACCATTCCACATAATGACTGAAGCATCCAATTATGCTTTAGGAGCCATACTTACATAATTAGATGACCAAAAACGCCCTTACTACATCCACTGTGCAAGAAGAAGTATCGCCGGTGCACAACTTAACTACATAACTATAGAGAAAGAATTAATGGTTGTAGTTTTTGCACTAGATAAGTTTAGGCACTATGTGTTAGGTTACGAAGTGTTCATCCACATGGATCATAGTGCAATCTAGTTCCTCATGAACAAGCCAATGGTTAGCCCTCGTATTATATGATGGCTGGTAATCCTACAGGAGTTCAATCTAACGATGATTGATCGAAAGGGCATCGAGAGTGTAGTTGTAGATCATTTATCTTGGTTGCACTGGGACAACAAAGAGGATGAATATGTTATGTCTAATCATTTTCCTGATGAAACCCTCTTTGTTGGTGTAGTGAATAACCAACCCACGGAGACAAACTGGTATAGTAGTATTCTCACCTATCTCCTTACAGAACAAACACCACAGGAGCTAGACTCTTGAAAGAAATAATAGTTTCTTCACAGAGCCAACCACTTCATGGAAATCAAGGGACAACTTTAAAAAGTGTGTCCCGATGGCTTGGTTCGATGGTGCGTGCCCGAGGTAGACCAATTGAGAGTTCTCTAGGATGCTCATGAGGGCCCTTGTGGGGATCACTATGCAGGGAGACGAATAGTTATTAAGATCTTGCTTGTAGGATATTACTGGCCAACATTATTTCAAGATGCCCATTAATTTGTTAGATCTTGTGAGCGCTATCAATGTGATGGGGGAATGACTGCTAGAATGGAGGATCTGAAACAATGGATACAACCTTCAGAACCCTTCAACATTTGGGGAATAGACTTTATGGAGCCCATTACACCAATGTCCAATGGAAAAGCTTACATTGTAGTTGCCGTAGACTATCTAATGAAATAGGTTGAAGTAACTACTGTTATAGACTGCACATCATCTACAACTACACGATTTGTGCAATAACAAATCGTAAATAGGTTTGGTGTACCACGTGCACTTATCTCGGACAATGGAACACATTTCATAGGTGCAACTTTTTGAAAGTTAATGTAATGCTTAGGCGTTGAACACAAATTGACTACACCTTATCACCCCCAGGCTAATGGACAAGTTAAGGTCACCAACAAGGAGATCATTAAAATATTAACTAGGACAATTAGCAAGTATAGGTGAGATTGGAGCACTAAACTGAATGATGCTCTTTGGGCATACTGCTCCACTTGGAAACTCCCTATAGGCTACTCTCCCTATGAGTTAGTGTACGGAAAGCTTCCAACTCTTCCAATTGAAACTGAGCTTCGTACACTCTCAATGGCTTGTGACCTCCACCTCGATCTTGATCTAGCACAAAAACAAAGATTAGCAACCTTAAACGTGCTAGATGAAAATTGATTAGCTACCCTGTCATCAAATGAATTGCACAAGGCATATAACAAGCAATGTCATGACTTGAAAATTTGAAAGGTGAAGTATCAACAAGGAGATAAGGTTCTCTACTATAATCCCACACATGTGCCATAATGCACAAAATTTCAAACACTGTGGGAGGGACCTTACATTATTCATACAATCTTTCCTTTAGGGGCCATGACCATATACAAACCCAAGAGCCTTGATAAGAGATTGTTAGTCAATGTGCAATAGAGAAAAACCTTCCATGAACTTAGGATGGCTAGTGCACATAATGCCTCTGAGAAGGGACAACCCTGCTCACTCTTTTAGATCTCCTCTTCCCAACTCTTTTAGAAGGGAGATGGCCACCTATGCTAATCATTTGAAGCCCTCAGTTCCTTTTTAAGTTTTTTTTTTACAAATTTCTTTAATTTTTCTTGTTTTTGTTTTGCAACATCATTTATACTTTTTCATTCCTTTGTGTGATTGCTTTTTTGTTGTTTTTGTTTTTGTTTTTATCTTTGTTTATTGTTTTTATTTTTTTTAGATTCGTCACCTAATAAGTGCTCTTGATGGTGGTATGAACTGTATTCTATGGATTGCTAATGTTTGGTTTTTACCTTTGAGTTATAATGTTGATACTAAGGTATGGCTTTTTTGATATAATAGGCAATGAGTCCATGTCATCCACGCATCCATGAATTTCTATGGTCTCTCTTGGCTTGAGACTATATAGTCCATTTCTTTAATAATAAAACTATTAACAAATTGGTGATTGGGCATTTCTCAAACTAAGGAAGGATTCAAGGACTGAAAAGGGTGTGACTTCAAGGGGATTTGATGCATTCGTGTTGGCTATTCTCTTGGGTGCTTGGATGTTTTCTTCTTGAGTTTTCCTTACCATTCCAATGTTGCTCCATTATTGGGAAGCTAAGCCAATAAAAAGAAGTCTTTGCATGGTGTGGTTCTCACATAAAAAAAATACAGTGAGAATTCAAAGCATACCCCTTAGACAAAATAATCGTATGGGCTACAAGCACTAGTTATGGAACTAAACAAACACATTTCCTCTAACTAAGGCCCTTTCTCACTTCCTACTTTTCCCTTTTTCGTTTCTTCAGAATGGTTGTAACTCTTTGGTGGAGGCATTCTTGTTACTTCAATAGGATGGACTGGCCAAGTGTGTTAATGCAAAGTCACTGGATGTGGATTGTTTGAGGCTAGATTTGGAATGAGATCTACTTAGTCACATTAACCATAAATACATAAGGGGATGTACACCACCTTCTTCTTGGGACTCCATTCCATTCCATTCTTCCCATCATTATTTCCCCATTTTTCACCTCATTTCTAGTTGTATCAGTAGTTTATATTTTGGTTGATGCATTATTTTCTCTTTAGTAAATTCTTATGGTTAAGTCTTTAACTCTTTCTCCCAAAAGACATTTTTGGAGCCTACGGACTCTTTGAATGTGGGTTTTTCAGGGCATAAAGCGCATGAGCCTGCTTTGGGGAGGACCCACTAGCATTCCTATTTGGTGCATTAGTAAACTTCTTTCCCTTAAACATTTCTGCAATCAAGATTTGTTTTGTTCATTTCCATCTCTGACATCCATTTTATCAACATTGCCATTGTTTCTTTTTCTCCATCTCTCTTATTCCTTATCTTTTTCCATTTTATCACTATTAGAGGATCGCTCTTAGTCATGGGGGCCTTGGTCCAATTTTTTCAATTTTCCTAACCCTACACCTTGGGTGGTTACCAGTGTTAGATCTTTAGAATTCGTATTAGCCATATCACAACTCAGCTAATGGACCTTACACCAAGGCAAGGTATCAACTATATTGTGATTTACTTATCCTTGCTCATATGTGATTGTGTTGTGTGTGCAGATGGCAACCATACAACAATGGACTAGACATGGAGAAAACACTTAGGATGGACTGGTGTTGGAATAGTTGTGCAAGGAACAAGATCAATGGTGCGGTTATAGATGGACAATGGAAGGCATAATCCTGGCATTGGTAGCAACACGTCTTCTCCTTTTCTTTCTCTCTCTCTTCTCTCTCAGCTACCAAATAAGGTTGGATGTCAATTGTGTATAGTGTTCATTCTTGTAGTCATGAACACTAATATTGTTGTGTATTGTAATGATTGATCCATTCACACGTCATCCCATTCACCATTAGTTATCATTCAAGTCAATAATCCCATACCTTTCCAATATTTTATAAGGAACTCGAAGACGAGTTTTCATTCAGTCATGGGGGTATGATGAGCCTTGATATCGCGTACACGATATCATGTCACATCTGCCACACGATATCGCATCCTGCCTCATCTTCTATAAATGAGAGGTGGAACCCTTTGTTCCAAGGGAGTTAGACTTAGACCCTTAGCCAAACTCTTGCAGTTTTATTATTATAGAGTTAGAATTATTTTTGTGTGCCCGTAGTACGAGTCATAGAGTGAATGGATCTTTATTCGAGCAATTTGTACTTGAGCACAAGTTTTTGTACAATAACAAAGATGAACTTTGTGATAAACCTTGCAGCATACAGATTAAGCTAATTAGTAATTAATGATTGTTTAATGCTTTTCTAGTTAATTAATATCTTTCTCAACCCTCAACCTCATTAGTTAAATACACTCAGCACAACTGCTTCGAGCATGCATGTAGCACTTGGTAACCTAGTAACGATTAGCATTTGGTAATCCTAGCAACGTTGCACTGGTTCAGGATGTGTACGGTAAGTGGGAACGGATGCTGGTGTTAGGAACATTTAAAACTTAGTTAATGAATAGTTCATGTAAGTTAGTCACTTAGTTCTCTCTCCCTTTCCTTTATTAGAAGAAGACATAAAAAGACAAAAAGCTATAAAAATCGTATACCTTAAGCTTACTTAACCATACAATTGTGACAATACAAGTAAGTTTGAGAACCCTGAGTGTTCCATTAAGGTGCATAAGCACTTAGTCCTTGGAGTTCGACCAGATCATGCGTGAAATGCTCATATTTGTATGGTTGAGTGTAGGGGTACCTCACCACTCATCAGTCTTCCTTTCAGTGGCATTCCTGGAACAATGATGTAGCAATCTTTTTTTAAAGTTTTATCATCTAATCTTCTTTACATATGTCAAAACCATCTAAGCTACCATTCCTATAAATTATTTGAAATAGGAGACACTTAAAGTCTTCCTCTAATGTCTATATTATGTTGTTTATCTTTTCTACTAACATTCAACATCCAACTAAGCAATTGCATTTTTTGCCATACTAATTTGTTGTTCATGTCTCTTTTGTACTGCCCAATATTTAACACCATATAACATAGCAAGCCTAATTACTATCCTAAAAAATTTTCTATTTATTTTTATTGGAATTGTTATATCACATAGAAAGCTACTAGCTTGTCTCCATTTTGACCATCCTACCTCAATTCCATTTCTTATACCTTTATCAATTTCACCATTTGATTAGAGGATTGATCCTAGGTAAGTCAAATTTTTTTGTAGTAAGGGACTTTTTTGTCTTAAATTATCATTTTTATTTCACTACTATTTATGTTGTTATTGAAATTGCATCTTATATATTTTTTTTTAGTTCTGCTAATTTTTAAACTTTTTGATTCTAAAGTTTCTCTCCACTTCTCCATTTTAGAAGCAATATTTTCTTGAGATATATCCATCAACACAATGTTATCTAAAAATATCATACACTAAGGGATTTTACCTTGTATTTTCTTTGTCAATTCATTCATAATAATGACAAATAAGTATAAGCTAAGCACAAACCCTTGATGTATGCCTACTATGACTAGAAAATTAGGTGTTGTTTCATATGCTATTCTAACTTTAGTGGTAGCTCCTTCATACATGTATTAAATCAATTTATATATTTAGTTTGCAATGTTTTTCCTTTATAAGGCCCACTAAATAATACCTCTAGGCACTCTATCATATGATTTTTCCATGTTATTTTCTCTATATTTTCTAAATTTATCCATCAATTGTCATGTCAAGAAAATAGCCTCTATAGTAGATCTCCTTAGCAAAAATCTAAATTGATTTTCTGATCTTGTTGATCTAAGTTTAAGATGCTACTCTATGAATTTATTCCAAATCTTTATACTATGTCTCATTAGCTTGATCCCTTTATAATTCTCATTATTTTATATATCTTCTTTATTTTTGTTTATGAGAATAACAATGATTTTTCTCCAATTGTTGGGTATTTCTCCATTCTTTAAAATTTTGTTAAATAATCATGTTAGATAAGAAACTCCTGTATTTCCCAATGCTTTCCAAGCTTTTATATGAATGTTATTTGGTCCTAAAACTTTTCTAGTTTTGATTTTTAATAAGGTTATTTTCACCTTAGAGAAGGAAAGTTCATTAACCAAGCCAAAGTTTGGTTCTTCTTCTTGGATGTCTTCTTTTGGAAATTCTTCATTTAACAATTCTTCAAAATAAATTTTCACCTAGCCAAAATTTCATTGCCTTTAATCAAAATTCTTTCATGTACCTTTTTGATGCATTTAACAAGATCAATGTCCTTACATTTCTTGTATTTGATTTTTGTTAAGTTATAGATAGATTTTTCTCTTTCTTTTTTCCTAATCTCATAAAAAATATGTAAGGCAACAATGCCATCCTTGACACCATTCTCAGCAAAGGTACCAATAATGAACAATGAGTAGTTCCAATGCCTAACCATTGATCTACAAGTTTTACAGTAGACCATACAATCTACAAGTGTCCCAACTCTTTTATATGACTCCTTGATGCATTTGATATAATAAATATCCTTACATTTCTTGTTTATGATTTTAGCCAATTTATAAATAGATGTTTCTCCTTTCTTTTTTCCTAATTTCTCATAAAAGCTATCCAAGGCAACAATGTCATCATTGATACCATTCCCAACAATGGTCCCAATAATGAGTGATGAGTAGTCCTAATGTCCAACCATATGATCTAGAAGTGTTGCAATAGACTATCTTGTAATCTATGAATGAGACTAGTATGGTATCTAGATAGTTAACCATGAGATATTAGGTTGTTATCTTCCTAGCTATACTTCTATTTGCCCTTAGTATATATGGTTAAGTATAATTGAGACACATGATGATTGATATTATTTGACCATTGATTAAACAATATTAAAATATAAAAATTTAATCTAATTAATCTACTATGTAATAAATTAAATCCTAGACTATTTTATGGTGATGAGTGTCCATTCCTAGCTTATTTTACATGTTTTAGCTAGTGTAACCATTACTAGGATTACCAAGTGGCATACTACTAGAAGTACCAAGTGATGTCACTATTGGATTACCAAATGGTCACACATTATGCTTAAAATTGGTCACATTCATTTTGCTAAATTCTATATGCAGATGTGGTGATGCAGATACAAGTCAAGCCTATATAAATGCACATACCTACCACATTTATGGCACATAAAGTCAATAGAGTAGCAAAGCCCTTGCAATTTGTTGTTTCTAGAGTTAGAATATTTTTCTCTTTGAGTGCTCATAGTGTGAATGAAAGATATTGTATAGAGCTTTATTTGAGCGTTATGTATCTGAATGCATTGGTGTAATTGATAATAAAGTCGAGATTTCTTGCATTCATTGTAGCACTTGGGTTAGATTAAATCTCTCTTAATTCACACTTTACTTCAAATGAATTTTACATTTCATGTTATAATAACTAAAGTAATCAATATTGAACACATAAGTACAATTGCTTCGAGCATAACGTATAACACTTGGTAATCCCAGTAGTGACCATTTGGTATGCCTAGTAATGGTCATTTGGTAACTCAGTGGCATTAATATGAGTTTAGGATATGTACAACAAGTGGGTATGGATACTTATGTTAAGATAGTTAGCTTTAGAACCATCAAGTAATTAGAATAGTTAATTTCAATTCTACCCAACACTTAAGCTAAAAACATATAAAAAATATAAACATAAATAAATATCATATGCCTTAACTCACACTTAACCATACATAAGAGCATTCATAAGTGAAAGTTAGGAAGACAATGATCATACACTTCCTTTAGTCACAATCTTTAATTATGGAAAACTTAGGAACTAAGTCCATGAAATTCAAATGGATTGCTGGTGCATGCTTATGATTCATATGGTTGGGCATAGGGACTACTTGCTTTTCATCATTGGTGTCGTTGCAAGGGATTTAGTTTAGCTAAGTGCACTAAGTAGGAAAAGATTGTGACCTTATATAAAGACATTGTAAGGACCAATCAACAATAAATCATTAAGGAAATAAGAGTAAGCACACTACTTTTAGCAAAAGCTAACATGACTTCTTCTCTTAGGGATGAATCTCAACCATTTACAATAGGATCCAATCAATGACAAGAGGTCTAGAAAATGCCCCAACAACTTCATGTTATATACACACATCTAAATATTTACAATCTGGATTTTACTTTCATCCTACATTAGGGTGAGCAACTACGTTGGAAGAATATGGAAGACAACATTATGTTGCCTCTTGACTAATCTATTCCTGCCATGCCAATGAACAATCTCATTAGGCTACGCATCGCTACACTTAATGCAGGGTATGAGGTCCAAGACCATACTTATTGGGACTATCACCCCATTGATGAAGGATTGGTAAATGGAAGCACGATATGAGGCTTATAAAGGCAAGAGGGTCCCATCCTAGTTATTCTTGCAGTAACATAAGAAAGGCAAGGACTTCTTCTCAGGCTAATCCCAATACACAAAATCTCCTCCTTTCTATGATGAGGAGATCCTTAAATAAAGATTGCAATCAATTATGGACAAACTACATGAGGAAAAGAATGCTTCTTAAGACTAGGTGGCCTCAAAAGATAACAACCATAGTCACTCATTCAAAAGTAAGGATAATGATAAGCACAAAGATGCACAAAGATAAAGAAAAGCAAGGTGATTAGGGCATGGACCAAAGGAGAAGAACTAGCAGACATCATTTTGGTGGTCCTCCTTATTCCTCACCATCATCATCTTCCTCCTCCAACTATGACAAGAGGAGTAGAGGGTGAGACAAAAAAAAGAATAGCCATAATTGGGATGGAGATGAATAGAAAGATAGGTAGGAATGTAGAACCTACTGGGATGATTAAGAATAGGGGTAAGGACAATAACAAAGGGAGAAGCATCATCGAGAAAGAAGGCATACTAGGACTTATTATAGACATGGCCATGATAGAGGCCACCATGATTGTTGTGATATGATGAGCCCTTGATGGTTACTCAAAACATGCTAAACATTTTAAAGGTAGTTAGAATCCTAACAAGGCACCAAAAGGATAATCGAATTAAGAGGTTGGATATGAAAAATATCCCTAGATTTGAAGGGGGATATAACTTAGATCCATAGGGCCCTCTACAAATATTTCATAATGCATGTGCCTTACAAAACATTAAAAATGAACCGTAGAAGCTGAAACTATTCCCAAGGATACTCATTAAGGAAGTTGAAAGATGGTATCAATCCTTAAAACTAGAATCTATGTATTGATGGAGTATGATGCTTGAGATTTTCAAAGACAAGTACCAAACATACTTTAGAGCATCCAACTTGTGAAGACAAATCTAAAGATGAAAACATGGTAATCATGAGTCCTTGGATGCAGCCTTAGGTTAGTACTATTCGTTTTTGCACTGATGCCCAAGCCCTTGATACTCCCAAAGGGATCAACTTTGCCACATCATAGATGGGCTCTAGAATGAAACAAGGAAAACTCTTAGGATCTATGTCCAAGGGAGACTTTCTAAGTTGTGGGTCCATCAATTCCAAAGGTTGATAGATTAGGTGGCCAAAGAAGAAGGAGAACTTAAAAAATATGAAAGTGCAGAAAAGTATAATAGGGACTTCTCCATTCACAAAAGCAAGGTATGTTTTTATCATGCTAAGGAGGAGACATCACTTGATGAAGTGGTGTAGAGGAAAATCTTGCTAATACAAAAATCTGTCATTAAAATATTAGCTAAGGTAGATAAGATGTGGGACTTCTTAGTTGAGAAGTTCCAAACAACTCTAAAAAATTATAAAGGAAATAATAGATTAAGGGGGTAGTGGTCAAGAAAGAATGAAGAAGAAGGATGTAGAACAAGAATATTATAAGAGCAAGGGTAAAGCTATAGCAGTAGGGGATGTTGTAGATTCAAAAATAGATGATGATGGTTGTGACACTTGCCAATATGAACATCCTAAGAGATGTTTTCCAATTGTATCACATTTGTAGGAACCTAGGTTGTATGCTTTAAATCCTATATTGATAAAACATTAAGCACCTAGGCGGTTGTCTTATTCACAAGAAAACTACAAGCCACGATTCAACCAACAAACATGTCATCTAAGTGGAGCACCTCCTCAACCTTAGGAGCAACATCAACAGTGGCAACACCCATATTCATGGGGAATTCCAGCATCATAGTAGTAATATCTATTGAAAAATTGATCCCTATGGATGCTATGTCTAACAGCATGTATCTTTGCATGACTCTTCTAGTCAAGGCTCCGTCCCTTACCACTACTATCCTCTAGAATACGATAGAGCACCTTCTCCAAGGGGGGAGGGGGGGGGNTCCCTTTCATCCTCCTTAGCACTTATCAACTCCTGCACCACAAACAACTACACCTTTGCCACCTGCTCCATCCATGCAGGGTGAAATTCCTACATAACAATAGTAAAGAAATGCTACAAGGGTGATGAATCTATAATCGAATATCCATTTGAGTGGCCCTGAATCGAAGCATCATAAATTGCCATTGTTTAGAACCAATAGCCCCACAAAACCCTCACAAACACCTATGGCTACCAACCCTACTACTTCTATCTCTAAAAATTCTACTAAGTTTCCTTCAAACCAAACATCTCCCAAAATCCACATTGTGATGTTGATCCATGTGGTCATAGATTGGATAAAGGTTGGCCATATTTCTAGGAAATGATCTGATCATGGGAGTCCTTTCATCTACTTATAGATTACAGGAAATGAACCATGCAAAGCTCTCTTAGATTTAGGTTTCAAAGTCAACTTAATTTTCTGAGAAATGTACAAGGCTTGAAACTTGCCTCCTTTAAAAAAAAATCAACATCAAATTAGAGTTAGTAGATCACTCCATCAGCATCCCTTTGGGGCTAGTGGAGGACATTGTAACTACTATCTGTGGATGGTCTTATCCTATTGATTTCTTGGTGATTCATGTGGAAAATTGTAAGGGAGACATCCCTATCATTATGGGAAGGGCATGGCTGATTATAGTAGATGCCAAGATGGGGATTTGATACCTTTCCTTTGAAATTTTCAAGAAAAATGAATTTGGAAAAACTCAACAAAAAAAAAAAAAACAAAAGAGAGTTCCATGCATCACATACAATGACATGAGGTGCCACTGCATGTAAAAATTGTGGACCATCAAGGATACATCATTTCAGGCATGCAATTAGTGTGCTGAAACAACCATGATCTAAAGATGCCTCTATGTAGCAACCAAAAAACAAGAGATTACCCAGTGGTTAATACTAGATGATCAAATTGAGTCAACCATGTGTATGGAATAAGTTGAGAACCTTACTAGCACCTATGTTGAAAGCAAGAATCAAATGGAGTAGTTCCATCACCAACTCTCCAACGCACAAAGTGAAATGAATTAGGGAGAGTTGGAGATCCCTAATAGCTTCAAGTAGCAATCCCTTATACTAAAAACTTTACTATTAGGCATGGAATATGCATTTCTCAATAATGGTCAATTGGTGATCATTAATGCTAGACCTATTTCTAAATAAAAATTAGAATTGTTGAAAGTGGTGAACAAATGGTCAACAATATTTTCTTGGTCATATCATAAGCTTACAGGAATTGATCCATGGATATGCTAGCATTGTATCTATACAGACCTCTCCATCAAGCCAAAGAGGTAACCATAATGACAACTAAACGCCAAACTTAAGCAGGTCATCAAGGAGAAGATTGAACAACTCCTCAAAGCTGGGTTCATCTACTTGATTGCAGATAGTGAATGAGTGAGCCCACTTGTTATTGTTCCAAAGAAACAAAAAAAATGAAGGATTTGTATAGGCTTTAAGCTATTGAACACGATGACATATAAGGACCACTTTCAATTGTTATTTGTGGACCAAATATTGGACACCATAGCAAGGCATTTTTACTATAGCTTCTTGGATGATTATAGTGGTTATAACAAAACCTAGATAACATCAAAGGACTAGACTAAAACTACATTCACAAGTCCTTAGGGGAATTTTGCATACATGAAGATGCCCTTTGGCCTATGCAGTGTTCCTACTACATTTCAATGATTAGTCCTTAGCATCTATCAACAGTAAATTGGTGGCAAGGTAGAAGTCTTTATGGATGACTTTTCTACTTATGGGGATATATTTGAAGAAGTCTTGGAATGACTTGAGCAAGTATTTCAAAGATGTATGAAGACTAATTTGAAGCTCAACTGACAAAAGAGCCACATGATGGTCTAAGAAGGCATTGTATTAACACATAGAATTTTCAGCAAGGGGATCAAGGTGGATCCAAGAAAAGTATAGGTCACCCAAGGAATCACTAGATAACTAGAACTAGTAAAAGACTTGAGGTCATTCCTTGGACGCATTGGTTATTATAGATGCTTTATCAAGAACTTCATAAAAATCACTAAATCATTGGTGGAACTAATAAAGAAGGATGCACCATTCACTTGGACTAGGGAATGTGAGAATGCATTCCAATAGTTAAAATAGAAGCTTGTGGAAACTCCAATTCTACATGTACTTGACTGGTTTAGGCCATTCCACATCATGATTAATGCATCCAATTATTCTTTGGAGGCCATGCTTACATAATTGGACAATTGGAAATGTTCCTACTACATCCATTGTGCAAGCTAAAGCATTGTGAGTGCATAATTGAACTACACCACCACTAAAAAGTAGCTCATGACAATGGTATATGCCTTAGAAAAAATTCAAGAACTATGTGCTTAGATATCCAATTTTTGTGCACACAGACCATAGGGTTATCTAGTTTCTTATGAACAAACTAATGGTAAGCCCTTATGTCATACGATGATTGGTGATTCTTTAGGAGTTTGACCTTACTATGATGAACAAAAAGGGGATCAATAATGTGGTTGCTGACCACTTGTCTTGGTTATGATGGGATAGTAAGAAAGATGAAGGACCATTATCAAATTAAGTTTCAGAAAAAATCCTCTTTGTTGAAGCTACTAAAGTTCAAAATTCCAAAGATTCCAACTAGTGTGATGATATCCTTTCCTACCTACTCACTTAGGAGATGCCATAGGAATGGGCCAATAGGAAGAAACAATAGTTTCTTCAATAGGCCAAACACTACATGGAAATCAAGGGAAACCTCTACAAGAGTTATGCTGATGGCTTGGTACAATGAAGTGTACTTGATGCTAATCAACTCTGAGTCCTTTAGGATGCTCATGAAGGTCCTTGTGGGGGCCATTATGCTGGGAGGATGATGACCATTAAAATCCTCATGGTAGGATATTATTGGCCAATGATCTTCAAGGATGCTCATTAGTTTTTTTATTCATGTGATAGATGATAAAGATATGGAGGAATGATTTGATGAATGGAAGGGCCTCAATAGTGGATTCAACCACTTGAGCCTTTTGATCTTTGGGGCATCGACTTCATGGGGCCTATCAATCCCATGTCCAATGGAAAGGCATACATCATTGTCGATGTTGACTACTATACTAAATGGACTGAAGTTGTTATTGTCATTGATTGTTTATCCTCTATAGTGACATAAATGTATAATAAAATGTGGTAAATAGGTTTGGTGTGTTAAGGGCACTAATTTATGATAATCAATCATATTTTACAAGTGCAACTTTTCAGAAACCAATGCAATGCTTAGGGGTAGAACACAAACTTACAACTTCATACGACCCCTAAGCTAATGGTCAAGCAAAGGTTACTAAAAGGAAAATAACTAAGATACCAACACATATAGTTAGTAAGTATAGGAAGGACTAGAGCACCAAACTTAATGATGCTCTTTGGGCTGATGGTCAACTTGGAAACTTCCTATAAGATATTCCCCTTATGAGTTAGTGTACAAGAAACTCCTAACTCTTCTTATCCAATAAAAGCTTTGTACACTTTCAGTGCCTTCTAAACTTGACCTCAATTTGAGTCTAGCCTAAAGAGAAAGATTAATGAACTTAAACATGCTTGATAAAAATTGATTAGTAGCCTTGTCCTTGAATGAAGTGCAGAAGACACACATCAAAAAATGTTATGACTTAAGGATAAGGAAAGTTAAATTCCAACCAAGAGATAAGGTTCTCTACCGAAATCCCATGCATGTACCGCAATGCACAAAATTTTGAACACTATGGGAAGGACCTTATATTATTCATACAACTTTTCCATTTGGGGCCATGATAATTTACCATCCTACTAGCCCAAACAAATGATTGTTGATTAACATGTAACAAGTCAAAACTTTCCTAGAATCAAAAATAACCAATGGTACGAATACCTTAACCAATGGCCAAGAACATTCTGTCTTTTGGATCTCCTACTTCCAACTCAATCATGGGGAAGAGGGCCATCCATGCTAAGATTTAGTGATGGCTTCTTAGTTTTTTAACTTTTTTGTTTTACACTATTCTTTACACATTTTCCATTTTCTTGAGTATTTTTCAACTTATTTTATATATGTTTCCTTATTTAATTTCCCTTACAAGTGTTTTCTTCTTTAGCCCATCAAGAATCTGACACTTAGTTGTAGCTGCCAATTACTGAAAGTTCAATTTAACTATACTTCATGTTTGGTTTTATTATTCAATAATTGGATTTCTTTTTTTGGATTATGACATAGATCAATGGAACATTGATTTTCCTATGGTATTAGGTAGTGAGCTCATGTCATCCACCCATTCCAGTTAACTTCATGGAGTTCTTTCATCTTGGAAGCATGAGGTCCTTTCTTAATTACAACTTATAAAAGAATTCATGATCTTAATACTTAATAAACTTATACCAAATCAAGTGGAATAGACTACTTTCTCTCACCATTCCTACTATTGCCCACTAATAGGAAGAATGTCTTTGCATGGTGTGGTTCCTATAAAAAAATCTTGGGAATTCAAATCACATCCCTTAGACATAATAATGGGCTACAAGAATTAGTTATGGGGCAAGAAAGACATGTTACCCATGCCTAAAGGCACCCCTCTAACTAAGGTCCTTCCTAACTTCCTGCTTCTCTTTTCTTCTCTATTTGGAATGGTGGTTGATCTTTGGGAGTAGTCATGAACTTTGCAGGGTCATAAGGTCTAAATGTGCCAATGTGAAGTCACTAAAAGTGGATAGACTTGATTCTACCTAAGGATGGGATAATATCTAGTCACATTAACCACACATTCCATAAGGACTTTATGTGATTGGGATGTAAGACTTCATTTCCATTCTCTCTCTCTCTCTCTTCCATTGTTCAACCCTTGTCATCCACCATCTCATTGTCTCCTATCATGGTGAATTAATGTCTCTATTTTGGTATGTCTTAATCTTTTAATAATTTCTCACGCAAATTCAATTTTTAATCATCCTTGGTGCCTATGGACTCCTTGGTATGAGGGCATGCAAGGGCATTAATGGCATGAGCCTACTTTGAGAAGGATCCACTTGGATAATCTTTGGTCTAGTTTCATTAAAATTCCTATTCCTTTGTTATTTTGCATTTAATTCCATTATTTTACATAAGAAACATCTAGTTTTGCAAACCCTTGGCATATGTAATTTTCTCCAAATCTCCTTTGCTAAGCTAATCTCATGCCCTCTTCCATGATTTGTCATCATTCTAGGCTTTTTTTGGCTTCCTTTGGACTTTAAATTCATCTTAAAACTCTTCTGCAACACTATATAGTTGCAAATAGCTACATTGATGCATCCCTATCAACACAGCTAATGTGTCAACACTATATAAAAACACTATATGTACTTTTCAATACTTAGCCATTTTTTACACTTACATTCCAACACATGAGGAGTTTTTGCCATTTTTAGAGTCCAAAGACCTTTCGAGCATCATAACTTCCATACCACTTGTTCGGTTAACCTTGTTCTTTGATATCCTAACTACTAGAGATACACTTTATGTTGTGGTAGCCACAAATCTTTGGTTTATGATGAAAATTTTTTTAGAAAATTTTCTAACTCTCCAAGATTTAACTATTAAAATAACATTAAAACTCATATCTACACCAAGTTAAACCTCATAAACAAACTCTAGTAGCCAATGAATAAAATAATAATAAAATAATGGAGTTACCATGATCACATACAATCCTACATGTAACTTAACCAAATGAGAAAGGTATCAAAAATGAACTAAAGGTTACACATTAATTACTAATTCGTAGTTATGTTTGTGATCATAGATGGAATCAAAGAGCGAAGCACTAGTGGGGGGAACTTCCTAGCCAATGGAGAAGTGCCAATGAGGAGGAAGGAACCAACAATAGCCACAACAGCCCCAAGAGAAGGAATCCATACCACTTGTCCACTTAACCTTGTTCTTCGATCTCCTAACTACTAGAGATACACTTTATGTTGTGGGAGCCACAAATCTTTGGTTTATGATGAAAATTTTTTTAGAAATTTTTCTAACTCTCTAAGATTTAACTATTAAAATAACATTAAAACTCATATCTACACCAAGTTAAACCTCATAAAAAAACTCTGGTAGCCAATGAATAATTTAATAATAAAATAATGGACTTACCATGATCACATACAAACCTAAGTGTAACTTAACCAAATGAGAAAGGTATCAAAAAGGAACTAAAGGTTACACATTAATTACTAATTCGTAGTTATGTTTGTGATCATAGATGGAATCAAAGAGCAAAACACTAGTGGGGGGACCTTCCTAGCCAATGGAGAAGTGCCAATGAGGAGGAAGGAACTAACAATAGCCACAACAGCCCCAAGAGAAGGAATCCATACCACTTGTCCGCTTAACCTTGTTCTTCGATCTCCTAACTACTAGAGATATACTTTATGTTGTGGCAGCCACAAATCTTTGGTTTATGATGAAAATGTTTTTAGAAATTTTTCTAACCCTCCAAGATTTAACTATTAAAATAACATTAAAGCTCATATCTACACCAAGTTAAACCTCATAGACAAACTCTGGTAGCCAATGAATAAAATAATAATAAAATAATGGACTTACCATGATCACAAACAAACCTAAGTGTAACTTAACCAAATGAGAAAGCTATCAAAAAGGAACTAAAGGTTACACATTAATTACTATTTCTTAGTTACGTTTGTGATCACAGATGGAATCAAAGAGGGAAGCACTAGTGGGAGGACCTTCCTAGCCAATGGAGAAGTGCCAATGAGGAGGAAGGGACCAACAATAGCCACAACAGCCCCAAGAGAATGAAGTTAAAGCAACTCATGCGATAAGACCGCTTCGAGAGGATCCCAAAGTGGAATCTATTTGATAGATTTCCCCTCCTAAAATTGACCAGTGAACACAAGATGAGGTGCCAAGGCCAAGATCCAATTTAGAGGTCATATTAACAAAGGCCTGCCTTGA
The DNA here is from genome assembly GCA_015680685.1 of Gnetum montanum. Classification (NCBI taxonomy): domain Eukaryota; kingdom Viridiplantae; phylum Streptophyta; class Gnetopsida; order Gnetales; family Gnetaceae; genus Gnetum; species Gnetum montanum. The sequence continues at coordinate 236,975 of MNCI01010292.1, forward strand.
AAAGCTCTAAACCAAGGAGGTTTAGATTTTGGTTTTCTAAGAATTCAACTTTGGATCCTTCTTGGAACTTGTTCTCGAGGAAGTTTGCACATAGTTATAGGGATCTTCTATGTGGCCCATTCTCTCCCCTCTAGTGAAGAATGGTACATGAGAGAGACCTACGTGTTTTGGAACAACCAACATGAAGATGTATTGGTTAAAATCAAAGACATCACTATCTCCTACTTGGTTGAGGCCATCGTGGAGGCCCTTGGTTTGCCCAACACTGGGGCAACTTTTGTGAGATACCCATTTAGGAGGACCCTGAAGCTAAGAAAGAGTGGGTCTAGTGCTGCTATGGGATGGAATGTAAGGAGTACAGTGCACTCACCAAGGAAAAGCACATGTATTTCAAAATTATGGCCTATCACCTGAACTCCATAGTGAGGCTTAGCAAGGTCAAACACTTCTCTACCCATGTGTGCACCTCTCTAAGTTGTAAATTTCCTATATTAACCTTCCTTAGCTCATCTATCTATATATAGAGAAGTAGTTTAAAGAGAATGAGCAAGGAATGAAGACACTCTCCTTTCCATGCCTCATTCACAAACTCTGTAATAGGGGAGGCATAGCGCACTATGCAAATGACACACTTTGCCATGATCCTATTACATCTAACATGAGATGATGAAAGATAAAATAGCTACAAAGCTGTAGGAAAAGAAGTAGCCACCACCACCACCTATGGGGAAGACCACATTAGAAGTATGTGTAGCTGTAGAGAGGCTTTGAATGCTCCGTGAGTAGTAGTTGTAGCAATAGTAGGGTTCAATAGGTGGTGGGAAGCCATCTCAATGAGGTCACTAGGACCATTAATTGGCTAGAGGAAATCATCCTAGTGTTCTCAACACAATGAATGAAAGTGCACCCAAGAATAAATCCTAGAACTTAAGGGGTTATAATATCCATACTTGGACAAGAATTTCCTAAAATATCTAAGAATGCCACAACTTTCTTAGGGTGCTTGGAGGAAGGCAAGGCGACAACTATTTTGGTGATGTAGCACTTTGGGTATGAAACAACAATGGAAATGATGGTTAAGGTCCTAAAAGGTCATGCAGTAGTAGTACTAGACATTGCTACCATGGTAGATGTTCAAGCATCCATAGGAGTAGAGAGTGGTCAACTGAGTGTAGGCCAACAAGAGGAAGTGCTGGAAAAATTGGTGGGAACTAGGCAATTGCTTTTGGAGATGTTTGATCTCTTGAAAGAAATTATAGCAACCTAGTTAGACTTGATGAAGACTAAGGGAAAACTAATAATTACTAATGCCTAGCTGCAAGTAGCCATCACCAAAAATCATTGGTTCACTATTGAATTTATGGAGTTATGGGCCCATCTCTCCAACCCTACCATTCTCAACTTGAAGCTCACTCTAGATGAAGCTTTCTAGTAGCTTCAATAAAGACTTAAAGAGCTTGAGAATGCAAAGGAGGTTATAATATTTGACACCTTTTCATTGGAAGCCTTGGCATTCCACACTGATAAGGATTTGACTCAAGTCTACAAAGAAAAATTGATCCTCATTAAGGACATTCACTACCTATGCAATGTCAAGCAACAAAAAGATCATATGGTTGAGTTCATTTGAAAGTTATAGGAGAAGCTAGCTAAGATGATCCTTGCTTTGAGGAGTTTAGTAGTAGAGAACTGAAATCTCTTAATTGAGGAAGTTTGAGAAATTTGCCAAAAAATGGGCATTGAGGTAGCTGCCTGGAAAAATGAGGCCTTGAAATTCGAGGAAGTTAAAAATTATTACAAGGACTAGGATGGGCTCCTTAAGGAGGTGAATGAAATGGAGATACAGCTATCCAAGGTGAAGATGAATGAGGTTCTCTAGCAACTCCAACAAAGAGGCGATGTGTGAAAACTAATCTTTGATGGCTTAAACACATACAACAAGGCTGAAATTTGTCTTAAAAAGTTATAGATCAAAGAGATGATAGAATATATGCAGCTGGCCAACCTCTGATACATAAACTTGGCTATGTTGGCCATAGGGAGGCCAAGAACAAAATTGGAGAAGTAGGTGGCCAGTTCTTACCTCTTTTATGAGGAAAAATTCAAGCACCACAAGGAGACAAAATAATAGTTGGAGATAGCCAATGTGGAGCTTGAAGTTCTCAAAAGCCAATTTTTTGGTCAACGATTAATTATTGAGAACTTGGCTAGGAGGATGAATGACTACCATGGGCTGCAAAACCTTGTAAATAAATTTGATATCAAATGAAAATAATTCACAATGTGGTTTTTCAATGCTAAGAAAATGTTCCAAATAATGCCATGCTTGTGGGATATCCCTGTACTAGTTGACATTCATGAAGCCATGTGGATTGGATATGGCCCACAGAGAAAGGAAGAGAAGATGAAATCATTGCTAAATTCTTTTAGACTTCCACCAATAGTAGTAGGATAGCCTCAACTACCTCCAGTGCCATGAGAATCGAAGCCTAGTAGATGACCTTTAGCATCCTAGGAGCATTGACCTCCTAGCACGATTCGAAAGTTCGCCTCATCTTTGGCAATCTAAGGAAACCTGTTGAAATTTTTGTAAGGGTGCGTAGTTTTGTCATCATGGATACCAATTTTTTTAATCTCATACAATCTAGCACTCAATGTCATTTGGTTAGTCAATCAGTTTGTTATTTTAGTTAATAAATTCCATCCTTCCCAAATTTTGTAGGAAGCTCAATCCTACTTTTGTTCATTCAAGGATGAGTTTTCACTTAGTCATGGGTGTATGATGAAGCATAGTTGATTGGTTGCATCAATGAGCATGTGTCAACGCAACCCTGTTGACTTGTCCCTGTCGATGCATGGTCACATGTGTCAATGTAGATGCATTAACAAAAATACAAGTCAAGCCTATATAAATGCACATACCCACTACATTTATGACACATTAAGTTAGTAAAGTAGTGAAGCCCTTACAATTTTTTATTTCTAGAGGTAGAATATTTTTCTCTCTGAGTGCCCATAGTGTTAATGAAAGAGATTGTATAGAGCTTTATTTGAGTGCTATGTACCTAAATGCATTGGCATAACTAACAATAAAGTCATGATTTCTTGCATTCATTATAAAACTTGGATTAGGTTAAATCTTTCTTAATTAGCACTTTACTTTAAATGCATTTTACATTCCATGTTATAATAATTAAAGTAATCCATAATGAACACATATGTACAATTTCTTCAAGTATAATGTATAATACTTCATAATCTCAGCAGTGATCATTTGGTACACCCAGTAATTATCACTTGGTAACCTAGTAGTGTTAATACAAGTTTAGGATGTGTACAACAAGTGGGTATGAATACTTATGTTAGGATAGTTAGCTTTAGAACTATTAGATAGATAGAATAGTTAATTATCAACCATTCATCTTTGCACCTAATAATTGGGCTAAAAACATATAAAAAATATAAACATAAATAAATATCATATGCCTTAACTCATAGTTAACCATACATAAGAGCATACACAAGTGAGAGTTATGAAAACAACAATCATATACTTCCTTCATTCACAGTCTTTGATTATGGTAAACTTGAATGGTAAACTTAGGAAGTAAGTCTACAAAATTTGATTGGATTGCTAGTGCATGCTTGTGATTCATATGGTTGGGTATAGGGACTACTTGCTACTCATCAGTAAGGAAAAAGTAAATATTAAGCTAGTTGCATTGAAAGTAAATTCTATGCTAAGTTAGAGTGTTACAATGGATATGAATCAGTCATAATCTTATTATTGGTCATGGAATGTGTTTAGGTATAATGATACTCAAAAAAGACATCGTACAATTAACCCAAATTCACATTGTAGGCACTTGCTGACTATTACAAAATGATGGAAATGAATTGCAATAGTTTAGGTATACTAGTGAGCAAAATTGTATTATAAACACAAGAAGTGAATTCTATTATAAGCTTTTATTGTGATTACATCAACATATTTGCATTGACACAACATAGATGTAGTTGGCTAAGCTATGTTGATGCATCTATGTCTACTAAGTTGTGTTGATGAAGCCCTTCTAAAATCACACTATCATTGCTCATTACTTGGTCTTCCTTCTTCTTATCTTACTTCTCATGTGAACCTTCTTTAGCATCATCCTTATCCTTTGCTCCTATATCTCCTTTAGAAGCCTTAAAGGCTTTATCCTTAGAATTACTGGGACATTTATTATAGGCATGAAAGTTCTTCTCAGCCTTAAGTGCCAAATTCAAAGTCTCATCCAAGGTTTGGAGCTCATAGAATGTAAGATCTTGCTAATATTTCTTATTCAGTTTTCCTTGGATGTTAGAAGCTTGTTCATAATCATCCCAATGACTTTAGCTTGCTAGAAATATTTGTAAAAGTACATATAGTATTCTTTTATACTTTTTTCACCTTGTCTTGTGTATTTTAGTCTTTGAATGACTTCTTGCATATGTTGGATCTTTTCAAATATTTGCTTGAGCATAAATTGCATAAGAGACCAATTCTTAATTGGGGAATCATTGCTTACAACATAAGCATGATTCTATTTTTCTTACCAAACTTGTGCCATACCTTTAATTTTTGTCTTAGCATATGACACTTTTTGATGATCCTCTACATTTTCAAGTTCAAATTATTTGTTCAACATCTTGAGACAGGAGAGAAAAGATTCAATCTTTTTTATTCCATTAAAGGTCTTCAATTCAACATGGCATAATGTAGAAAGAGTAAGCTCAATCCCTTCACTTGATTTCCCTTAAGGCTTTGAAGTAGGTTCCTTGTTTTTCTTAATTAGGAATTTGAACCCATGAGAATTATCTTCAACATTTGGAGCATGAGGGACTTCATCCTCTTATTCCTCATTCTATCCAAAGTTTTCATTCCAAAAAAAAAATGTCTTCTTCAAGAGGTGGCATAAATGAATGTCTTAATGAAGAAGTTCTTAGTAAAGATACCCTTGAGTTGTTCTCTTGCCTAGATGCCATTGGTGATGAAGGTTGTCTTTTGTTTTCTTCTAGCTTCTTAAGCTTGTCCACAATATACTTGAGAGAATTTCTCATGTTTTCCATGTCCTTTATGAAAGCTTGAACTATCTTTTTTTTGGTATCATGATTGAAATGACCTAAAAGATAAATTCACAACTTTCCAAAAAGAAATTCACAGGAATTAATAGTACCAACAAAGAGAATTGGAGTACCCAAAATAATCAATTAAGGATTACTCAAACCTTAGTTAGAATATATTCAAAACATTTAGACTTTAGTTGATTAAAGCTAATGGGTATTACAAATTATAATTATTTCCAAATACCTAGAATAATTGATCAACTTAATGATCAATAGGAGTTCTGAAAACTGTCATGGAGTATGGAAGTAACAATAATTGCAATTTCAAACCAAGATGATGATATAGTAGAGCAGTCCCTTGTGCTAATGATGAGGATTTTTTACTTGAATTATATTGTCTTCCAAGCCTTATCCTTTGAGACCTAGATGGTAAAGAGCTTCCTTGGATTGCACAACCAAAGCTCACTCAAGACTCAAAGATCCAAAATAAAATCACAATTAAATAAGAAAAGAAATGTAACTTTATTCTTATTTAGTGACATGCGATACAATGCAAAGTGGAAGCATAACACTCCCAAAGGATAGACAATTAACCAATCAAATCCTTCACACTCAACACAAGGAGGTGGAACATCAAGGAAATGAGCACATTCTTAATCCTCTCTCAATTATGCCACCTATTCACTTAAACAAAGATGCCATAGCTTACTTATGTCTTCTTCATTTTTTGAAACCATTTGAGAGACTGTTGGACTTCCTTGACCATTGAACTTTCTCATAAAATTTGCACCCTTTTGAAAAAGTGACTTTTATGCAAATTATAAGGGCCTACAACTAAAATTACAACTCGTAGCTAGACTGTATTGGTAAAATGTTTAATTTCCTGATCTTTATTTTTGTAGTAATTATTACTAACTATGGCTCACATCCTTGTCATTGTAATCCACTACAACTTACATGAGCTTGCAAGTCACTGTTTGATGCTAAAAACCTCATTTCTTAAGACTTGTGGCTAACTGTAAGTGACTGCGGCTCACAACCACCTCATAGTGCAAACTATGGTTGACAACAATTCATAGCACCCTATGGTTGACAATACATGAAAATGACTCCAAATAAATACAAAATGGATCATACAAATTCCTAACACCTTTAAGACACTTTGAGGATACAAAACACATGTCAAATTTTAGTTGATGTCCTCATTAGTGCTTTAAGATACATGCTTTAGGTACCTTATATATATGTTTAAGAACTATGACAAATCCTAGGTGTTACCTTAGTGGTAAAAGTCTTGGCATGGGAACCTAATGTCAAATATTTTCTCCTAGTAGGTAGTATTGATTAATGAACTTAAAATAGTTTTCTATAATGGGTTCTTAGTGTGATGAGCATCAAAGTGTTTTGTTGATGGGCCCCCATTAACGTGGCCTTGTTGATGAGCCCTTGCTGATGGGGCCCTATTTACATGGTTTTGCCCCATTGATGTAGTGTTTGCTATGTCTACAGGGCTCCTTCAATGCAGTCCTATAGCAAAAACTATAAATACAAGCTCCTAGCCATGTTTATGCATCATTCAAGTCATAGTAGTAGCAGAAATCTTGTAGTTTTTCCATTTGAAAGTTAGAATATTTCTCTAATTGCTCGCAATAGGAGTTAGACAGTGTAAGGATCTTTACTCGAGCATTATTGTACCTAAACCACATGATGAGCAGTAAGGTATCTCTACACTCAACCATATGAATACGAGCGTCCACGCATGATCTAGTTGAATTCCAAGGACTAAGTGCTTATGTGCCTTTGTGGAACAAGAATGGGTTGATCAATCATTGTCTTCCCAAGCTTACTTGTATAACACAATTGTATGGTTAAGTAAACTTGAGGTACATGATTTTTATAGTTTTTATGTTTTTATGTCGTAGTGCTACAAGGGGAGGAGAGAGATAACTAAGTAACTAATTTTGATTTAAGTACTTAACTATGCTTTAACTAGTCCTAACACCAGCATCCATTCTCACTTTCCGTACACATCCTAAATTAGTGCAACACTATTGGGATTACCAAACACTAATTGTTACTGGGTTACTAAGCATTACACGTATGCTCAAACTAATCGTACTGAGTGTGCTTACTTAGGAGAGTTGTAGGGAGAGAGAGAGAGAACATTAATTAACTAAGGAAAGCATTAAGTAACAATAATTAACATTAATTATTCTATTTTGAATCCTGCAAGGTTTATCACAAAGTTTGTCTTTATTTCTATACATAAGGTATGCTTAGGTACACAATGCTCTAATAAAGTTCCGTTTACTTTATGACTCCTATTGCAGGCACTGAGAAATAATTCTATCTATAAGGGACTAAGACTAACTATGCAAACCAAGTGTGCTTGCCTCTTATTTATAGGCAATGAAGCAGGCCGTGATATCGCGTGGAAGGCTCCGATATCGTGGATGCGATATCACGACTCATCATACCCCCACAATTAAATGAAAACTCGTCCTTGAGTTCCTTATAAAATATTGGGAAGGTATGGGATTATTGATTGAATGAGAACTGACAGCGACAGGAATAACAAACTCAAAGTGCCTGGTGAACGGATCGACAAACATATTACAACATTGGTGTTCATGCCCTTTGTGGTGAACATTGTACATAGATGACATCTAGACCCTCATCTGATAGCTTGAAGAGAGAGTAAAGAAAATGAGGTGTGTTGTTATTGACGTCGCGATTGTGCCTTCCATTGTTTATCCATAGCCACACAACCAAACTTCTTCCTGGCATAAACGCTCCAGCTCAAGTCCATCCCAAGTGCTTCCTCCTATCCCAATCCATAGTTCGTGTAATCACCACCTGCACACATAACACAGTCACAAATGAGCAAGGATAAGTAAACCATAATGTAGTTGATACCTTGCCTAGATATAAAGCGCATTGGCTAGGGGTTATGGAAGAAACTGGGTTAGAGGTTTATCATAGATAACTACCCAAGGTGTAGGGGTAATACATGTAGTAGAATGGAAAAATTTGTGACAGAGCCCCCATGACTAATAGCGAACCTCTAGTAGAAATAGGGTGAAAAAGTATAGGGAATAAGAAAGATGGGAAAAATAACAACGACGATGCCAATAAAATGGATGTCATGGATGGGGATGAAATGAGAAATTGCTGACTATAAGAAATGTTTAAGGAGAAGAATTTAACAATTTCACCATAAAGGAATGTCAATGGGTCCTCCCCAAAGCAGGCTCATGCCCTTTATGCCCTGACAAAACCACAAACCAAAGAGTCCATAGGCTCTAGGAATGACATATGGAAACAATGGTTAAAGACTGATCCACAAGAATTTACCAAAGAATAACAATGCATCAACCAAAATATAGACTAATCATAAAATTGGCAATGAGGTGGAAAAGGGGAAGAAAGATGGAGAGTAGAAAATGGAATGGAATCCCAAGAGTAAGGTTGTGTAAAGTCCCTTGTGTAGTTTATGGTTAAGGTGACTAAGTAGAACTCATTCCAAATCCGAACTTAAACTAACCACATTCAGTGACCTTGCATCAATACACTTGGCCAATCCATCCCCTTGAAGCAACAAGAATGCTTCCCCAAAGAGTCACCATCATTTTAAGGAGAACGAGAGGGAGAAGTAGGAAGCAAGAAAGGGCCTTAGTTAGAGGGAACCTTTAAGCATGGGTGACATGTCTTTCCAGTTCCATAACCAGTGCTTGTAGCCCAGATTTCTTTATTATGTCTAAGGGGTGTGCTTTGAATTCTCACTTCTTTTCTTTTTTATGGTTTTTCATGTGAGAACCACACCATGCAAAGACTTATTTTTATTCACTCAGCTTCCTGATATTTGATCAAATGGCAAAAAACCCATGAAAAGCATCCAAGCACCCAAAAGAATAGCCAGAACACATGCATTAAATTCCCTTGAATTCATACCCTTTTCATCCATTGAGTCCTTCCTCGGTTTGAAGAATACCAAGCCACCAATTCATGAATAAGTTTATTTAGAAAAATGGACAATACAGTTCCAAAACCAAGGGAGACCATAGAGTTGAATGGAGGAATGGCCAGTGTGGACTCATTGCCTATTTTATTAAAAGAACCATATCATAGTAGCGACATTGAAAATCAATGGTAAAAATCAAACATTAGCAATCAAAATTATTATAATACAATCCACCATCATGAGCACTTATTGTATGACGTATGAAAGTAAATCAAATAAAGAAATAGGAAAAAATATGAACGATGGTGTAAGACAAAAAAATGTAAATTTGAAAAATTTGAAAAAAAAGGTGTAAAACAAAAATGTGTAAAAAAAATATAAAAAGAGTTGAGGGCTTAGAATGGTTAGGATTGGTGACCATCTCCCCCATGATTGAGTTGGAAGGAGGAGATTCGAAATAATGAGCAGGGTTGTCCACCAACAGAGGTAGTATTAGTACTGGTTGTTATAAGCTCATGGAAAGGTTTGATTTGTTGGATGTTGACCAACATTCTAGTAGTCATTCCCCCATCACATTGATAGCACTCACAAGATTGGATGAGATGATGGGCATCCTGAAATAATGTAGGCCAACAATATCCTGCAAGCAGGATTTTAAGGGTTGTTTGTCTTCCAGCATAATGACCCCTGCTAGATGCAATCTTCTCACCAAAACGACTTGGCAGAGGAGTCTTTGCATGCTTGACCTTTGCTACGCTATGCTATGGTATGTAGCGTAGCATAGCATAGTACCCTATGTTGGCTGAATTCTGACTTTGCCTTGCGTGAACATCTTGCCAAAACTTGTATTCGAATGTTTGATTGATTTTTCAAAGGCTTGCTATGCTGTGTAGCATAGCGTAGCGTAGCATAACGTAGCATAGTAGACTTCTCCACTTAGAAAACTTGCTAAACTATTTTATCCATCCTAAACACCACCGACAACCCCATGCATCGTCTTTGTGTAGATTGTCAACTAGGCCAACTATCCATTTGGGTAGGTTGGTGAGCTCGGCAAGCCCGCTAGTCCCGAAAGTAGAAAACTTGCCGGACTAGAGCCTCAGTGTGAACTATCATGACACTGCACTTGTGGAAATCCTTGCCTAAGTTTCAAGACCCTACTGGAACATGAGAGTCCTGAAATTTTATGGTGTTTCACTGGCTCCTCTTTGTTGACATCTAGAGGACGGGCCCAAGAGACGCCAACAAAGAATACGAAACACCAAGAAAGACAAGATGCTAACATCACTCTTCAATAATTGTTTAGATGTCGCTTAGCTATGCTTGAGAGTGTCAAGATAGTCATGTAGGGAAAGGGGAAAGGGTGGATCTGCAGGGACACTTTTAGGAGGGGAAAGATGTAGCATAGTATGGTCCCTCGTTAGAGTACTTGTGAGGGAGTCGATATGCATGAGCATCTTTCTTTTGTAGGCTTCTGACCTCTCGTTGAAATGCTTAGAGATAGTCATTATGAAACAGCTAATGTGCCATTTATTTTGGGCATGGTTTTTTTTTGAGCTTTTGCTCTTTTACACTTTTCTTTTGCTATTTTGCCAAGTTCATTTGTGAACAACCTTATTGCAGGACAAGTGTTTCCTCCTTAGGATGAGCTATGTTACATCCGCATAGGGCTTTGACCTACCTACAGATGTTTCCCATGCAGCGAGTTGCGTTACGCGCATCATGGACTTTGTGGTTGAGCATATTGGAAGGCTTTATAAGCATCAAGAAAACTTGTAAAAAGAGATGTGAGAAGGAGAATTGCGGGTGTAAGGAACAAGGTAAAGGAAGTTAAGGGGGAGGACAGGATGTGCACTCCCAAGTAGCCAAGCTAGTTAAGATGACCACCTTGGAACGATGTAGTGTCCTACCACCTTGGTGAAATGCACCTCCGACTGACGCCCCTCTGGCACTTACCTTGCAAACACAACAGAAAGAAAACCAGAAGAAACAACCATCAAGAAAAATGAAGGCAAAAGTCTTGCTTGCATTGGATGCTGCTAAAGCAATGGATGTTGTTGCCGAGGCATGTGATGTCCAAACCAGAAAGACCAACAGCAGTTCTAGCAACATCAGCATGTAGAGGTTGGCATCGAGGAGGCTAGGAGTTGTGGTGATGTGAGTGTTCAGGAATCCCTGCCCAAGGCAAACATCATGCAGTTCAACTGTAAGCGGAGAAGCTTAATAGCTAAACATATTTTGAGCTGAAATAAGAGTAGAGGCTAGAGGGTAGCAACTTTGTGGTTGGGCCATAATAGTGATGGGACTCCAACGGCAGGTGCTAACCATAGAAACTACTACTAGGGCCACAGGCAGTGGTAGTGGTAGCTCTAAAAGGTTAGCAAGATTTCAAACAACATCTCCGGAGAATCAGCAAGATGCCAAGGGCAATGGCATTGCATATATTCTAGAGAGTGTTTTCTTGGCATCATGAACTGCATTCTGGAACTATAACGTCTCACCCCTTGTTGGCATGTGGCACACTTGCTTGCTTGTAGGGTCATGGATGTACACTGAGGACGCTATGCCACGAACCTAGTTTAAGATCCTGGTAGACCATAAGATGTATTGGTTTAAGGTCCCAACAGACCATGATGTGCTAGTTTAAGATCCTAGCATACCATGGTGTGCTAGTTTAAGGTCCTAGTAGACCGCTGTGCTAGTTTATCATCGTAGCGAACAGTGGATGGGCCAGTTTAAGGTCATAGTGGACCGTCTATCCCAATTAATGTCATGGCAAATGTTTTGCTCTAGTTTATAGTCCTGGTGGACTATCTGTGCTAGTTTATAGTCATAGCAAATTATGAATGCCAGTTTATAGTCGTAGCAGACTATGAATGCTTACTTGTGCTAGTTTATAGTCGTAGCGGACTACCTGTGCCAGTTTATAGTTGTAGCAGACTATAAATGCTAGTTTATAGTCATAACAAACTGCTAGGTTACAGAGTTGTAATTTACAATTGCTAGTTTAAGGTCTTTGTGGACCGCTAACTTGGTTAAATTGTGAGTCGTAAGCGTTAGTTTAAGGTCTTTGTGGACCGCTAACTTGGTCAAATTGTTAGTTGCAAGTTTTAGTTTAAGGTCTTTGCAGACTATTAACAAGTTAGGTTTGTAAGTCAAAGCTATTAGTTTAAGATCTTTGCGAATCTCCTAGATGCAGAGTCATATTTTAACACTGCTAGTTTAAGGTCTTTGCAAACTGCTAATAGGCTATTCTTGCGAAGATAAGTTGCTGGTTTAAGGTGGGACAAAATTCCCGATTGGGCCCACCTGCTACGATGCAAACAGTGATGCTACGCCATGGAGAGAGTGCTACGCTGTATGGAGCATCCCACATTAATCAGGGAGCGTAAATGGCAAGTTCATCTCACCGCGTTGGCTATAAATAGGGGTTTACCCCTGATAAACTCATCATTTTCATTATAAGAGCGTAGAGCCCACATCTAGAGCGTAGAGCAGTTATACTAATAGAGAGCAAGGTAATTTAGCATAGCGATTAACAACCGAGACGATGGCACTTAAAGGGAAACGCAAACACCGGGTGCTCACCAAGGTAGACAAGGTGAAAGATACCTTGGGGCATTTGTCACAGGCGTGCGTTGTAGTAAGAGAGGAGACTTCGTCGGCCCGGTAAGTTACTATGCTATCCTTGCTTTCTAAGTTGTTGTTGTTGTTTTCTTTTTATTTTGTTTTTTTTTGAAATCCATGTCTTTTGTCACCGCTTTTGTTTGCCATTTTGGCCGTTACACTACCACTGCTATCGATTTGACTGTGACAGATGTATGGATGCTACGCTAAGATTGCATGCAGTATTGTCCTCACCACCATCATGGTGACTGCCTCACTATAGAGGCTTAGGCAACTTAGCATGCAAATAGCGTAGCATACGGCCTTCAGGGAGGGCTGGCCACGCACGAGATTTGACAACGTAACAAGTGTTTAATGCAACGTAGCGCTAATCATTGTGTAGGGCAGAAAATTGGTTGATGCAACAATAGCATATTAAATTCTTTCTTGTGCGAAATTTGTATTTAATGATTTTTGCTAGCTAGGCAAGTGTGTTGTAGGACCTTTAGACCAATGCATCGGCAATATCATGTTGCTACGCTATTAATCTTACGGTTCTGTCTGTGAATCTGCCTTAGTTGTAAATCTGTTATGTTGTTGTGTTATGCTACTTGTAAAGAAAGAATTTCACTATGCTATTTGCTACCGAGGGCTTATGCTACGCTACATGCAAAGGAAGCGTTATGCTATGCTATTTGCAAAATAGATAAAAATTCTATGCTACGTGCGAACTCCACTCGAACATACTACTAACGTTTACCATTGTGTTGTGCAAGGTGATGTTAAAACCCATTTTGATTATCCTGAAAATCGTAAGAGTCCTGTGCTATCTTAGTGAATTGGTGGCCAATGTTCCTCCGCCCCATGCACGTGTGGAGCGATAGGCAGTTTGGTTCCAGGAAGGCACGCGGGACTTCTTACAATTACTCCTCCAACACTTCAGTGTGATCATTTGGTCACACTTGTTTGTGGAGATAGTAGTCACAATCATAGAAACATTGTTGCCCAGGGCTAATCGGGGCATTCTGAGATTTTTGACCGATGGGGCAATCAGGCAAAAAGGTTTGATTAGCACCCAAAAAGCTTGAGGCATCTGAGTTGGATCTAGGAGATGCCTGAGTATAACTATTATCACCTGTACAACACGTTGTTTGTTACCCGTCATGTGGGCACCTGTTTTCAGAACCCACCAAGAACCATGTATTTTGCTGGCGGGTGAGTTATGTGAGTGTATTCTGTCACGTTATGCAATTCATGCTACGCTAGGCAACAATGTTAATAGTGTATGTGCTTTGTTTGTGTTTTTGCATGTTACTAGGTTTTATATCGACAAGAATGGGCTTCGCGGTGATACTAACGCCTTGGCCTTTGTATAGATGGCCCTACAGAAGTTTTCTGCCACTAAGAATATCCGCGCCAATGTGATAGGCCAATGCAGGGGTGAGTACAAAACTTATCCAACCTGGTACTCCTAGTTTTACCAGAAGTGTAAAGAGTTCGATTGGTTGAATAGGGATTGGGCATCCCTTAGGCCGATCACCGTTGAAAACGTATTGGTGGATCTTCCACCATTTCCATCAATTTTTAAACATGGTACACTAGATCGTGAATTTTGTGCTTGCATGTTCGAGTATTATTTTCCCTTTTTTTATTTTTTTTCCTTTTTTGTTATTTTTTTTATTTATTTTTTTGCAAACTGCTGCAGCGGCAAAGAAATCCTAGGAGGCTACTGTGATCACCTCTAGGCATCACGAGGCCAACATCTACTTCAAGTATGGGGAGGTGGAAAAGACCCAACACTAGCTCTACAACGGGGCCCCAGATTCAGACGTCAACAACCTTTGGGTTGTTGGGCTCATGGAGTTGTTCTTGGCCATCAACCCAAGCATCCCGGTTGCTGAAATGCTTGCCCTAGCTGACTCTTTTTCTGAAAGAGCAGACTACTTCTGCACACGTGTCCACAGTGTGTTAGTGGTGCTTGATATTAATGACCAACTATTTGTGAATCTCTTCAGTGTCCCTGTTAATGGTTTCCCCATGGGGGAAAAGACTAAAAGGGAGGCAAACCATTAGGGGGACATTGAGGAGTGGCTAGGGGCAATGAAGGATCAAAAGGGGATCCACATTGAGAAGGTCACACTAAGAGCGACCAAAACGATTTACCCCGTCTTCTGTGCCCATGCTTTCCCAAGGAAAAATCATTGAGATTGAGCAAGCTTGGATAATGAGAGAAGTCATGTTAGAGGGGGCCCGTTACAACTGGGCCAAGCATGGAGGCAAAGGTCTACAGGCTGAAATGGTCAAAGCTTCGTAAGAAACCTGAATCTCGTTTCAATGTCCATCATGCCTTCTTTGTGGCCTACCTGTGATGCTTTGCAGAATTCTTGGTAGTCTATGAGAATGAAGTCTAGATGCTACAAAATCGCAACCAGATTTTCAAACCATAGATTTGCTAAGTCTTCCATACCACCTGATCCCAGGATCCCCCAGAAGCTATTGAGGAATCATTTTTAATGACGACCAAGGATCGAGTGGCATGCAACTTCCATGGCCAAGACAGCCTAGAAGAGGCACCCCCTGCTACCACGGGCAGCATGTCAAAGGGGAAACGTCTCATTGTGAAGACAGTGGCTAGTAAGTTGCAACACAAAAGGTTTCGCCGGTTGAGGAGCCTCCTCGTGCGAATGAACAAGAAGGGTAGAAACTATGATTTAAGCTTCATAGAATGCAGCCTCTGATTAGTAAATGCTTCCTCTTTTTATTTGCTATCATTATTTGGTTAATGCTCGCTACGTTGTGCTATGCTAGGTAGCGTAGCACAGTGTAGCATTTGTTTTAAGTTAGTATGCTTTTGCCTAACGCAAGCATACTTTACTAGTAGAGGAAGAAGAAGAAGAAGAAGGTGAAGAAGAGGTGAAGGTCCCTGAAACAAGGGCAACTAATAAAGATGCAGGGGCTCTAGCCATAGAGGAAAGGGCCCTAGTCAAGGAAGAAGGAGCCCCTACCACAAAGGCAAGGACTCCCGTGGATGAGGAGAGCACTCCCACTGCTGAGGTAGACATTCTTACCAATGAGGAGGATACTCCTGCTAATAAGGAGGACACTCCTACTATTGAAGAAAACATGAGTGTCATTGTAAGAAGGGCCTTAGTGAATAAAGAAGAGGCCCTTGCTAACTAGAAAGAGGCTTCTACCAATGATCTCTTCGCTGAATGTAGTTTAGTGCCAGAGGACCAGATGAACGTGGATGATGCTACTATGCTACTAAGTCAGCTAGAAGGAGGGGAGCTACAAGTTGATGCTGGTGTGTTTGATCTTATATTTAATACTATGTCGATGGACGACCCCCCCTGCTATCACCCATGAGGGTTTGCTGGGTAGGAGCTTTACACTGTTGTTTGCATTGCTTATCAGCTTTATTATAGTTCTCTTGGTTATAACTAAATCATTTTTTTATGTAGCAGACACCACTGTTGACATTGCAGAGCCTTCTTCAATCCTCCTGTGACCATGGGCTGAGATCCCTGACAAGTTTACCTTTATGAAAGGGGTGGTCGACGACATGATCACCCATCTAAAGAAGATTGATCTAGAAGTGGGTGAGTGGAGTAGCTACGTTAGGCTTTTTGTATGCTAAACTTTGCTACACTAACTTGCTAAAGTTTGCTATGCTAACTTGCTAAACTTTGCTACAATGACTTGTTAAACTTTGCTACACTGCTATGACTTGCTAAACTTCGCTATGCCACTGTGACTAATGCCCCCTTTTTTGTACGTGGTTGACAGCCTCTCACTTCAAGTGGCACCCCAAGCAAGCAATCAAGGTTGACGTCGTGCCTGCATTCCCACCAGAAGTGACTGAAGTACCTTGTCGCATATACGACGAGGTTAGCGAATGTGTGCTATACTCGGCATGCTCCCTGTGGGAGTGCAGACATGTCAATGAAGACCTATGGAAATGGGTCTAGAAACTTGAGAAGGAGAAGGAAAATTTAACCATTGAGGTGAGGGACCTCTGCTCTAGGAATGGGTTCCTTTTGGCTTGAGATACCAACGATGGTAGTTGGCACATGATAGTCATTAATTATGCGAGATATTGAACGATCATGCGACGCAACAACGAGGCCACATGGAAAATAATAAAGCAATGGATGCAAATGGACTTGTTGGCCCAAAAGAACCAAGACTGGAAGGACTATAGCGTAAGAGTTTATGAGTGGGGGTAGCCTCAGAAAAACCATAAGCACATGTATAAACTAAAATGTGCCACATATCGTAAACAATATCAAGATGCTTCTGTTAAACTGTATACACATGAAGCATTTCTCGATGTTATTGGCACTTCTGGGGCTTACGACAAGTTCATGCAACAAGTGATGGTTAGTGAATCCCTCAAATAGGAAGTGAGTTTCCCCTCGGGCAGGACTGCCACTGTCTCCTTTTCTTTAGGGCCACCAAGATGGACGGCTGTTGAAAAGGAGAAGGTTGCAGCAAACGCTAACTTGGGCAATAGGTATTAGGCAGACATCACTGAATAGAAGGTCTTGTAACACCTTGGAGCCAGCTTGGATCGCATACTCCCTAAGACAGATGCAGGGCCATCTTAGGTTAGTCACTTTTTGTATGATGTAACTGCTTACTTTATTCTAATTTTTGTTGTAACTCTAGCTGACTACCTTGATTTCTATGATACAGAATCTAGACGAAGATGTAAGGCCTACAGAGGGAGGGAACGATGGTGCAAAAGAAAATTCGTAGCATGGTAGGAGAGGATTTTATTCGAAAATTTTGTTAGACAATTGTAAACATTATTTGATTAAGACTTTAAATGAAAAATGGATTATGAGAAGATTCCTTTTATTTTGGCCTGTGTACTATCTACGCTGTCTATTTTCATGTTTTTTACTCCATTTTAGTTTTGGGCCATTTCAAGCTGTTGTCAAGTAATAAGAAAAGAAATTATTTTTTATTTTTTTTATTTATTTGTTGAATAGCCAGTTTTAGGCCTTGGTGGGTTGCAGTGGTAGTTTAAGGCCATTCTGGGCCATCGCTAGTTTTAGGCCATCTCGAGCCATTGCAGACATGTTGGGTAAATAATTTTGCCAGTTTTAGGCCTTAGCGGGCCATAGTGGTTTTTAGGGAAAAAACATTTTGTGCCATTTTTAGGCCTTAGTGGGCCATGGTAGTTTTCAAAAAAAAAAATTCTTTGCCAATTTTAGGCCTTAGCGAGCCATGGTGTAATGCGGACAGAGGGAATGTAAACAATTTAAAGAATAGGTTAGACATGTAGCGTAGATGATTGGATGTCAAGAAAACAAGGAATAAATGCATGATGGGGGGTTAATTGGGTAAGAAGTAGTGGAGTTGCTATGCTACATGAATAACAATTATCCTCACAATTGCTTTTTAACCCATCATGGGTTTGGCGACACATAAGGCCGAGAGGCTTTGCTGTGGTATTCTTCCACATCGTCGTCTACCGCTTGAAAAGGTAACTTGGTCCACGCAATTATGTTTTTTGAGCCAGCATCTCGGGCTGGCCCTTTTGTTAAATAGTTAGTGTCGATAGAAACAAGTGCCTTATTTTCAGAGGTTATGACTTCCGATCCTTGTTCTAAGTCTACATTATTTATTTCTTGAGTTCTCACTGAAACACCATAAAAATTTTTGGCAACAATTCCAAACAACTTCAAAGTCTTTGAAATGGCTTAAAGCAGCCCATCATGGAGCAAGCAAGGTCTCTCGGGTGCCCACAAATCACAATGGCAAGTCTCGGTATCAAGAATCATCCATTTTAAGGTCAAAAAGTGGAATTTTGGCTAAGTACAATGTGCTCGCGTTGTGTTTACGCTGCACCGCGTAAGGATTAGCGTCACCAATGTTTGGGGCCCCAAAAATGAGTCAAAACAAGCCAAAATCAAGCACAAGGACCCCCCATGACCTTCGCCAAGGTCCCCAGCGGTTCCCAGCCTTCAGAAAATTAAGATTCGGGCCTTAAATGAGGTGTTTTTGGCTGATTACGCTGTGGCTACATTTTATTACGCTGCAGAGTGTAAGATGCATAAAACACTATTCATCGCACGAACACTATTCATTGCAGTTTCAGAAAATTCCAGAAAAGTTTCAGAGAAATGGCAGAAGATCCTTAGCATCAACAACTTCCAGAAAATCAAGATTCGGGCCTTAAATGAGGTGTTTACGCTGTAGCTACATTTTATTACGCTGCAGAGCGTAAGATGCGTAAAACACTATTCATCAGCGTAAAACACTATTCATCACGCAAACACTATTCATCTCACGCTCAAACACTATTCATCTCACGTTCAAACACTATTCATCTCATGCTCAAACACTATTCATCATACGCTCAAACACTGTTCATCCTACGCTGCAGAGCGTAAGCTGCGTAATCACTATTCACAGCGTGAAACACTATTCATCTCACGCTCAAACACTGTTCATCATACGCTCAAACACTGTTCATCATACGCTCAAACACTGTTCATCATACGCTGCAGAGCGTAAGTTGCGTAATCACTATTCACAGTGTGAAACACTATTCATCTCATGCTCAAACACTATTCACATCACGCTCAAACACTGTTCATCCTACGCTGCAGAGCTTAAACTGCGTAATCACTATTCACAGCGTGAAACACTATTCATCTCATGCTCAAACACTATTCATCCTACGCTCAAACACTATTCACATCACGCTCAAACACTGTTCATCCTACGCTCGAACACTATTCATCGCGCGAACACTATTCATCGAAGTTTCAGGAAAAATTCCAAAAAAGTTTCAGAAAATGGCAGAGAATTACCAGCATCAGCAACTTTCAGAACATTTTAGAAAATTTCAGAAAGACTCAGAAACAAAGAAGTTTCACGCAAACGGGGGTTAAATTTCTCTTGTTGTACATTTCATTGTAAGTTGACATGTGCGGGCATGTTAGGCCCTCATGTTTAAATTAAATGTACTTTCATGGGCTTGAATAACCCATAAATTGTAAAATGCAATGTACCTGGTCAAGAACGTAGCTTGCCGGCACACATCCAACTCGTGCACAACTGTCCGACACACATCCAACTCTCGCCAGCATGCATCCAACCCAAGCACAACTGTCCATTGGACACATGTTACCAGATCCACTTTCCTCTCATCTCTCAGCCGTTGATTCCATTCTGAAATTTTGTGCCGGAGCACAGCCCAACCCTATAAATACCCTGTCAATTCACATAAATCAGGGGGCAATTGGAGGCAAAAATTAGAGACATTGGCAATTCTGAGAAATTACAGAACTGGCAATCCTTGGGCGCTCGGCACATCTGATTGTTGGCATCCAAGCATTTCTCACATTCATCACATCACATTACCGCATCGTCATTTCAGACATTATCCCGGGGCTTAGTGCTTGACCTGCCATCCACACGTGCAGCTACACTTTGACCGGTGCATACATTTCTATTAAACAATACAATACAGTTTCATTGTTGCCTCTCGTTTACATTGTTTACTTCAGTTTATGCTTTGTTTACAGTATATCTCTTTTTATGCTTTATTTATAATTCAGTACGCTCTGTTTACATTTTGTGTCACTGTTTGCATTCCGTTTACATCCCGTTCACATCGTTCACGATAACCCCAGTGTTAGCCGTAGCTTACGCTCGGGGAAGTCCTTGGTTGATTTGCATGCAAACCATCCAAGGCACTCTGCCTTCGTTCCATTTTCCAGCTTGCCCTCAAGCGAAGGCAGGGTCAGCTGTGGCTGCCCAACAATCTTTCGGTGTCTGTTTCCATTTCAGCCTCACACCGACGATTTAGGTCAGTACAGTTTTTGGCGCTAGAAGGAGGGCCACTTTCTTGTTATTGATTAAAACCTCACTACTTATCAAAACTCCGTTCATCTATCCCAGTCCATTCACGTTTATCATGGAATCTTCCCAAGTCAACCCAGTAATGCTACCAATTGCTTCAAATCCTATGACTGCTACAGAATCCATAACCGTCACTGAACACATAAATCCTCAAGGCCCTACACGCCAATCCCTCAGGTTACAAGGCAAAGGCCCCATTCATGCAACTCTTACACCTGAACAATATAATTTTATCTGTGTTAAGATCCAAGCCAACATACCCATTGATCGTATAGAAAAGGAAGCTAAGCGAGAATATGAATTCATCCACAAAGGAGGACGTGAGTTTATCCCTTCAGCTTTTGACATAATCCCACTATCTGAAAACCATCATAAACTCATATCCCAACTTCTCATGGTTAAAGATCAAGCCTTACAACTACCTCCCATAGAGCCTCAAGATGAAGAAGATGACTTTGCAGCCCAATCTGAACATGGAGAATCATACCATACTGTTAGCCCCCATGCCCACACAAACCTATTATCCCATCCTTTCCTAGAAGAAAATATGTTTCCTTCTTCATCCACAAACATTCAAGCACATGTTCCCCATTCCATCCCTATCTTCTCCATGCTCAATAACATTCACTCTGATGCATCCACTTCCATAATTCCTCCACCAGCACAGTCTCAACAACTCCCCCAAACCAACGTAGGGTCAATCCCCCAACCTCAAGTAGTTGGAATACCATCAGTCATACCAACTTCCACATCCACCCATTACATACCCCAAATACAAATTCATAGGCCACCATTGATTGCTCCTACCCAACATGTTCAAGGTGTTGCCTCACAACATATGGCTGGGCAATGGGTTCCACCAGTAGTCTCAGTCCCGAATACCATCCCACCACACCAAATGTTAGCCCAACAACCATGGGGGTCTATAAAGATCCTCTCAATACCAAAATCAATGATGCCCCATATGTGATTAATACTATCCATATGGAAAACAGACAAGACGTCCCGCGAAGACCTTTTGTGATTCGGAGGCCTTCAGAAAACACACCTACCCCAACATCTCCTCAAACCCCTCTTACCACACCATCAAGACCATTCATCATCCGCATACCTCCTTCAGTTGCCACCACCATAAACATACCACCTGAAAACCGACCCACTCCCTTTGTGATTCGAGTGCCAAAACACTCTGGCACACAACCCATCTCCACTCCTCGCCGACCTGTGCGAGAACGTCTTGCTGATAGGCTAATAAGAGAGCGCTTAGAAAGAGAAAAACAAGAGCGCATGGAGAGAGAAAACCATAGATATGAATTAGGTCTGCCAAAGCCTACACCGCTGAGCACCGTTCCCATGAGTTCGTCCGTTAATGAGCCTAGTACAAGTCATATCCCAAACCCAACATTCTTAGCTACTAATGTAAAAACCCCTCCACGAGAAATACAAATACTAGGTCAAATGGACCAAATCTCTACAAATAAGAATGTCCCAAATGATAAAGACCTAGCTAATGCATTGACCCAGGTCACACAAGCCTTAAAATAAAAGAACACTTCTTTAAGTTTGTATGACCTAGTGATGAATTCATCAACACATCGAGAGGCTCTCGTACGAATGTTAACTTCAATTCCTGTTAGTGAGGATCTCCCTGCAGATGAACCATCCATTTATGCAGTATTATCCCCACAACTTCAGGAATCAAAAACCACATCCTTAGAATTCCATGCTAAGGACATTAAGCTAGATGAGAAAACAAGGGAAATCACCACGGCCCCTATGTTCATAACAATATAGGTTGATAATTTCAAAATACGTAGGGTGCATGTTGATGATGGTGCAGCAACAAATTTAATACCTTTTTCCATCATTCAAAAATTGGGACTCACTGAACAAATACAACCTACAACAACCTCTTTTTTGAGATCCTTCAGTGGTTCCCATGTGGGAGTAAAAGGCATGGTTACCTTAGACTTCATAGCCGGAGACCAATTCCCTACATCAGCTGAGTTCATAGTGGTTGATGAAATCCCAAGGTTTAATCTAATCCTAGGACGTCCTTGGCTAGCTCAACTTAAAGCCGTATCTTCACCAATCCATCAGGAGATACATCTACCATATGAGAGTGGTGAGATCATCATACATGGGGATACAACATCATCAATCATTTCCTCACACCTTGAGGTAGGTCAAGGTTCAGAAATTGAGTTCATTAAGCCTAAACAAGAAACCATGGACATACATCAAAATGTGAACCCAACATTGATTCACAACCCAACTAGCACTAAAGAAACCCAAGAAGACTCAGACATAGGAGCCATTCCTACTCATATCTCTTGGTCGGAACTCCCCTTTGACATCACTGATGAAGGGGAAGGTGAATATCGGATCATACCCATACACCCAGCTCCACACGTTAAGTTACAAAAGATCAAAAGACAACTCAACAACTAGAACAAATGATACGAACTGTCCGAAATGACGTTAAACTAAAAACTGTCCGAAATGACATTAAACTACAACAAGTTCGCAATGACATTAAACTAGCCACGGTCAGAAATGGCTGGTTCCATTTAAAACTTCTTGAAAACGTTACTACCTTTGGCCCACCATGGCATAAAACTGGTAATCCTTTCTTTGACAACAGATGCAATAGTCCATCAAGACTTTAAACTGATGTACCAAGCCCGAAATGGCTTTAAACTAGAGCCAACAAATTACAACTTTACAAACTTCCATCATCTTACATTGAATTTTTGCTTACAGGTTACAAGTTACGATTTAGATTCTTGCATGGTCGTTGCTTTCTTTTCCAAGTACTTACCTTACATCTTGCTCTACACTTTAGAAATTTATGTTACATTCAGTTGCACACATATACTCTTGAAAACATAGAAAAACAATAAAAAACATGAAAAATGACAAAAACATTTACATGAAATATAAAGATAATGATGCAATCATTTTATGCCATAATTAAAATTCAGGCCATTACATCAGTCTCTATACATTCCACCAAACTAGTTATCCTGTATTCATTTACACTTTGAAAACTCTCCTACTAAGGGAGTATCTCTTATTTCGCTCCTATTTTAATTAGCAGGAGCGAGTACCATGGCCAACCACAACATTCTCTCAAAATTGTCTCTCTACAGACCATACGGAGATATAGAAAGAGCAATTCGCCCAGAATCTTTGGATCTAAGTCCATCCACCTATACCAATTTAATAGCTTCCACTCAAGAAACATCAGACTGGCCTAAAAACGTAGCCAAAACTCTAGACCTAGAAGCTGACAATATCACTGGAGATCCTCTAGTTGAGATCCCCATTATCACAGTTGATGACGAAGCCAAGACCTTGAAATTAAGTGCCTTACTAGATCCGCAAATCGTAGGTGACATCACTCAGGTCTTAAAAGACAACATAAAAACATTCGCATGGTCATATACCGACATGCCAGGACTAGACCCTCGGATCATCCAACATAACATTATCCTTGATGAAAAAATCAAACCAGTAAAACAAAAAGCACGAAAGGTTAGACCCGAAGTAGCATTAGTAGTCCGCGCTGAGATCACAAAGCTTTACCAAGCCGGTTTCATCCGAGCCGTTGACTATTCCGATTGGGTATCAAACATTATTGTAGTCCCCAAAAAGAACGGTAGTATACGAATATGTATTGATTTCCGTGACCTCAAGATAGCCACTATAAAAGATGACTTTCCCCTGCCCAATATTGATCAACTTATTGACACAACTGCTGGGCATGCATTATTATCCTTTATGGACGGATTTTCAGGCTACAATCAGATAAGAATTAATCCAGAGCATCAACTTAGAACAACTTTTATGACACCTTGGGGGACATTTTGTTATACAATGATGCCATTTGGCCTTAAGAATGCGGGTGCTACATATCAGCGAGCAATGACATACATATTTAGTGACTACATGCTTAGTTTGCTCAATGATTATGTTGATGATATAGCGGTCAAGTCTAAAACAACTAAACAACATGCAACAGATCTAGATTTAGTGCTTAAACGTTGTCTCAAATTTGACCTTAGGCTCAATCCAAAAAAGTGTGTCTTTGGTGTTAAAACGGGCAAAATGCTTGGTTTCCTAGTTTGCGAAACAGGGATACAAGTAGATCCTAATAAGGTTAAAGCGATAACCAATATGCAACCACCAAGAACCCTCACCGAACTACGTGGCCTCCAAGGTAGGCTGCAATTCATTAGACGCTTTATCGAAAGGTTGACGGATAAGTTGAGCCCCATGCAACATCTATTACGAAAGAATGTACATTTCCAATGGACTCAACAATGCCAAGAAGCATTTGAAAACATAAAACAAGAATTGGCCCAACTACCGACTGTTTATCCTCCACAAACTGACAAACCCTTCTACATCTATCTTGCAACTTCTAGTTCGTCCATCGCATCCATGCTTTGTCAAAAACGTCGAGATGGGGCCGAGATCCCTGTATACTATCTAAGCCATGCTTTAATAGCCCATGAACAACGATACAACGATGTAGAGAAATCAAGCCTTGCCCTTGTCTTCTCTTTGAAGAAATGGCAACATTATCTCTTCCGTAATCAAGTTTACATCATTTGCAAAGATAATGTTCTCCGTGCCATCACTAATAACATCTACGAGTCAAGTAAGCTAGCTAGGTGGAAAGCAATGATTGCAGAATTTGATTTACACTATGTCGCTCAATCTTCCACAAAAGGTTAAGAAATAGCCACGCAATTAACTGTCTCACCGACACATGATCAAACAACAATAAACCCCGAATTCCCAGATGAAAATGTTAACAGTATAGACGCTGTGCCTGATAATTATGAGGCAATTCTCTACTTTGATGGGGCCTCAACCTCTCATGGAGGAACTGCCGCAGCTATCTTAATATACCCCTATGGGGAAATCCAACCTTCTGCTTATCGCTTAAACTTTCCTTGCACCAATAACATAGCAGAATACGAAGGTCTTCTTAGAGGACTTCAAATAGCGCTAACTTCGGGAATCTCACTCCTTGTAATTCGAGGTGATTCGCAATTAGTTATTAATCAAGTCACTGAAGCCTACACATGCAAAGCTATCCATTTGCAACCATATTGTGATTTGACTAAACATCTAGTGAGACAACTAGTAGACGTGGATATACAACATGTACCTAGAAGCAAAAATACCGTCGCTGATGCACTTGCCACACTAGCCTTAAACATGACACCTGAAATGTTTCATGCATTGCCTAGTTCTATAACTAGTTGTGCCGAACCTATAATTAACACTCTAAATGAAGTACCCATAGCATCCGTTAGTACAACACATGAAATAGAATGGTATGATGACGTAAAAGAGTATCTTCTAAAAGGTGAACCTCCACAACACTTGACACATGCTCAAAAAGACGCCATACGGAAACGCTCTCGCCAATACACATTAATAGGTGATACATTGTGTCGTAAATCATATGAAGGTATTTTGCTAACATGTGTTGGTAACATTGATGGTCAAAGAATTGTAGAACAAATCCATGAAGGACTTTGTGAAGGACACATAGCACCTAAAGCAGTGGCAACAAAGATTAGACGCTTAGGCTATTACTGGCCAAACATGGAATACGATTGCATCTCCAAGGTTAGAACATGTGATATCTGCCAAAAACATAGTAATCTGATACATGTCCCACCTAACGAACTGCATACCGCACAAATCACATGGCCATTCCAAAAATGGGGTTTAGATTTAATTGGACCAATAACACCATCATCCTCAGCAGGCCATAGCTTCATAATCACTGCAACCGAATATTTCACAAAATGGGTGGAAGCCATTCCTCTTAGGAAGACCACGTCAAAACACGTTTGCACCTTTATAATGGAAAATATCATAACCCGTTTTGGTGTTCCAATGACCATCATCACCGATAATGGGCCACAATTCAGCAGTGCAGATACCAAAAGTTTTTGTGAAAGTCTAGGTATTAAACATGCATTTTCGTCCCCTTACTACCCACAGAGTAATGGTCAAGCAGAGGCTACAAATAAAACTGTCATCATGATACTCAAAAAGATGCTGAATCAGAGCAAGAAACGATGGCATGAACAATTGGTCTACGCATTGTGGGCTTATAGAACGACACATCGAACATCCACAGGTAAAACTCCATATAGTCTTGTATACGGATCTGAAGCTGTTTTACCTTTAGAATTGCAGGTTCCCTCATTGCGGATAACTCTCTCCAGTCTCCTTGATGAAAGTCAAAAAAATGAATTACGCATTGCTGACCTCGACACAGTAGAGGAGGAACGCATACGAACTCTTGATCAAATTGAATGGTACCAAAAACAGCAGAGACAAAGGCACAAGCACGATCTCCACAAACGCCTAATTAAAGGAGATCTAGTCCTTAAGGCCGCTCGAGAACATCCAAGTAAATTCTCAGCCAACTGGGAAGGGCCTTATCTAGTCACCAAGGCATACAACAATGGAGCATTTAAACTTACTGACATGGACGGAAACGAGTTTGCCAATCCTACAAACCACTTGTACTTAAAGAGGTACTACGTCTGAAAAACTTGAGGTACGTCACAGTCCTGGATCATGACTTAAAACTGATACCACAGAACAGTCCTGGATCATGACTTAAAACTGATACCACAGAACAGTCCTGGATCATGACTTAAAACTCATACCACAGAGTTCTGTCCGGTATGACATTAAACTGCTACATCCGTCCGCCATGACATGAAACTAGCATCCAGAGTCCACTAAGACTATAAACTAGTTTGCCTCTTCATAGTCCGCCATGACTATAAACTAGCAATGCACCGTCTACTACGACGCTAAACTAGCACCGTCCAAGGGGTTATGACGTGAAACTAATCCATAACAGTCCGTTAAGACTATAAACTAGCAACATCATTGATGACTAGGCAAGATTGGAAAAGACATGTTGTCGCAGTTGGCTGTTCCTGTTCCACATAGACTTGTTGCATGATTCATCCCATGGGGCCTAATGAAACTGATGTTGTTCATGATTTTGTTTGCTTTGAAAGTTGCACGTGGTGACTCCATCTCCTTGCTTAAAGTGTTTAGCTGACTATTTCACTTGTGGTTTTCTTGTCTTCTTGGAGTTGTGTTTGCAGGATGACACTTCTGAGACGTTCGTGCATAGATGCACTTCATCATGACAACAAGGTATCATATTTTTCTTGATGCACGTAACTGGGTTAATCAATCCATTCATAAGTACATTCCCAACTCCCGATGCATCCCCTATTTTCCAATCATGCTCCCTTATCCTATTCGATTACATCCCCCTGATACATTCCACTCATCTCAAAACTCTTGGTACACTGTTGCGCACTGTAGCTCTCTAAGCAGTTGCGATGCAAAACACAATACATAGTACATGATGCAAAATGCAAGTGCTCAAACACGAGCACAGCACAAAAAGCAAGTTCTTTCAAAAAGACCAAAAAAAAAGGTCAAAGATAAAAATGCACGGAAAAGGTCTTCAAGACCCCATTGACATCTTAAACAAAAGACTATTGGCCATTCTCATGCAAGCCCTAGGCAAGAAGGCAATTGTCTTAAAAAAAATAGTTACACTTGTGTCTCAAAGAGACCATGTTGCACATCATCGCGTGGCTTTGGCTGTTTACAACGGGCCCCACAAATACTCTATAAGAGTCCCGTTTCTCCAAAGAACGCACCTCCTAGCTCTTGGTTCCGAGTCTGCTAAAAAAAATCGACTATTGACAAGGACCAATGACATAACTTGTGCATAAGAGAGCGTTCCCCTCCCACAAAATCCCAGCAATAATCATAGCCCTTAACCTCCTAGCTTCCTCCCTAGTTACAATCGTTTCCCTTGCATCTTGAACCACATTCCCTCAGTCCCATGTACTTCTGAAAACGGTGTGATAATATCTGGCCAAGGGCTAATGGTTAATGTTTGATGCTTTGTTGTTCATGGTGTTTTGCACTTCTTTGTCGACGCCTCTCGGGTGGATTCCTCCAAGCGTCAACAAAGAGGGGCCAATGAAACACCATAAAAATTTTTGGCAACACTTCCAAACAACTTCAAAGTCTCTGAAATGGCTTAAAGCAGCCCACCATGGAGCAAGCAAGGACTCTCGGGTGCCCACAAATCACGATGGCAAGTCTCGGTATCAAGAATCATCCATTTTAAGGTCAAAAAGTGGAATTTTGGCTAAGTACAATGTGCTCGCGTTGTGTTTACGCTGCACCGCATAAGGATTAGCGTCACCAATGTTTGGGGCCCCAAAATGAGTCAAAACAAGCCAAAATCAAGCATGAGGACCCCCCATGACCTTTGCCAAGGTCCCCAGCGGTTCCCAGCCTTCAGAAAATCAAGATTCGGGCCATAAATGAGGTGTTTTTGGCTAATTACGCTGTGGCTACATTTTATTACGCTGCAGAGCGTAAGATGCGTAAAACACTATTCATCACGCGAACACTATTCATCGCAGTTTTAGAAAATTCCAGAAAAGTTTCAAAGAAATGGCAGAAGATCCTTAGCATCAGCAACTTCCAGAAAATCAAGATTNCAAGATTCGGGCCATAAATGAGGTGTTTTTGGCTAATTACGCTGTGGCTACATTTTATTACGCTGCAGAGCGTAAGATGCGTAAAACACTATTCATCTCACGCTCAAACACTGTTCATCCTACGCTGCAGAGCGTAAGCTGCGTAATCACTATTCACAGCGTGAAATACTATTCATCTCATGCTCAAACACTGTTCATCCTACGCTGCAGAGCGTAAGCTATGTAATCACTATTCATAGTGTGAAACACTATTCATCTCACACTCAAACACTATTCATCCTACACTCAAACACTATTCACATCACGCTCAAACACTATTCATCCTACGCTCGAATACTATTCATCGCGCGAACACTATTCATCGAAGTTTCAGGAAAAATTCCAGAAAAGTTTCAGAAAATGGCAGAGAATTACCAGCATCAGCAACTTTCAGAACATTT
>MNCI01010292.1:266984-280724 GCA_015680685.1 Gnetum montanum
TTTACATCGTTCACGATAACCCCAGCGTTAGCCGTAGCTTACGCTCGGGGAAGTCCTTGGTTGATTTGCGTGCAAACCATCCAAGGCACTCTGCCTTCGTTCCATTTTCCAGCTTGCCCTCAAGCGAAGGCAGGGTTGGCTGTGGCTGCCCAATGATCTCTCGGTGTCTGTTTCCCTTCCAGCCTTACACCGACGATTTAGGTCAGTACAGTCACCTCGTCACTGTGGATCACCACCTCCCTGCTTGCATAGGGTAGATGGATCTCTTGATGTATGGGTGAAAAGATGGCCCTAATTTGGGCTAACCATGACCTCCCCAAGATCAGTTTAAACTAGGGCATCTCTTCCACCACGATAAACGTCGCACTTGTGGGGAACTGGTCCCCTGCCACAAAATCAATGTGGACAGTGCCTTTCACCACTACCCGTGCCCTGTTGAATGACTTTAGACATGACATTGTCATGGGTTTGATCTAGTCTACCAAACCTATTTTATCCACTATGGGGAACGGGATGACGTTTGTAGCAGCCCCATCATCAACGTGCACTCTTCAAATCTTATGTTAGCCAACCCAAATTGTGATGAAGAGGGGTGCTATCATCACCTGACCCTTTTCAAGGTCTTCCCTAATGGACTCATCACATAATGTCAATTGGGACAACGATGATTCTTTGGGCATAGTAGGGAGCATGATCGCATGGATTGCCTTCTCCTCTGCTAGCATGTTCTCGTCAATTGGTATAGACACCAACATGCAAACCAAAGCCTTGCGATGTGCGATGGAAGTCATTACCAAGTCGTACAGACTCAGTGTTGTGTTTTTTTTGTTTTAGAGCCTGTTTTACTTGAGTAAGAGCACTTAGGAGATCTTGCCCACCTTCCTGTTGTTTAATGCCCTTCTCTTCTTCTATTCATCCTAGAAGATGAATTTCTGAGGAGCAACAGTTTCGGGTTTGGGGTTGGACCCTTTCAAGTGAGGTGGTGATGACTATGCATGCGTAGCGGCATTAAATTTTGGTGATGAGGTGGGCGGCTTGGAAGGACCTGGGGTGCTACGTTCCATAGCCATTTCACCCATCGAGTGCTCAACTGTTTCCTAGAATGGGAAGGATGTGTGGTCATCTTATGTTAGTTTCGTGGGGCAGGGGCAGTTGAGTGGTTTGGCCCCCTGATGATGAATGGTGTTTGTGGTGTTAATGGTGGCTATGGTGAAGTTCATGCTTATAGTAGGTGTAGGTGTGGTGAAGTGCTGCAGCATCTTTCTGGCCGTTGTTGGTATCACTACGCTACGTGGAGGTATACAAACTACAAACGGCTGCTGTGGCAATTCCAGATTACCATCTATGCCAATGGTGTTAATGATGTACCCTACATCGTTAGCATTGAGGGGTCCTTATAAATAGGCATGGATTGATTCTTAGGGTGGACAGGGTTGCTTTCATCCAGCACCAACTTCCCTTGATCAATCATCTATTGAATGTCATCTTTTAGGGCCAGACAGTAATCTGTGTTGTGACCACAAAGTTGGTGGTAGTCACAGAACCGCTCCAGCCTGAAGTTCTTAGGAACTGAGGGTTCGTTGGGCAAAGCCAAAGAGGGATTCCTAAGGAGTTTGCAATACTGTTGATGCCTCTTAGTTGCCCCTTTGACATCCGTTTTTGTTGAATGTACCCCATCCCCAGCAATTGCTTCAAAAGTTCTGAAGGCTTAACTGGTAGTGGGGTGTACTTAGAGTGATCTTTGCGCTCAAAGCTGGGCTTAGGCGGGATGGGCGCTTCGGTTGTTGATGTTGAGGGTTAGGCAGCACTGTTTGGGTTAGGCGCAGGGTTAGTTGGTGCTGCGGCTGCTTTCTTATTATTTTTGTTATTGGGCTTGGCCTCGTTCGCCATGGCAACCACCGTGGCTATTGCGGCCGTGCCCTTCTCTTTGTCCTTCTTTGTATGTGCATTTTTATATGCAACATAGGCTAGGTCTCTACTAGCTTCGGTTGTGTCTTAGATGCTTTTTGTCTATGCAAAAGCTTGACTCAGAGAGCACGGGACCAGGTAATACAGCTTTGATTTAATGAAATTGTTTACCGCCCCCTTGAAGATGGCCAGCAAGTGGGCCTCCACAATAGATTCACAGATCTCGTTCAAGGTGGTGCTCCATTGTTGTATGAACCTCTGTACCAAATCTAGTGGGTCTTGCTTAACCCCCATTAGCTGATCCAACATGACCTCGGGCTTCAAGTTATACTTGAAGCGCGTCACAAATTGAGTCAGCAGCTCCTCCAATGTTGAGATGGAGGTGTGCAGGAGTGCACGGTACCAATCTAAAGCTTTGCCCATCAGAGACATGGAAAAGACGCAGATGATGGTATGCAACCATTGTTGCAGTAACAAAGATTTAAATCTAAATGTGACCAGATGTGCATTAGGGTCGCCCTCCCCGTTGTATTTTGTAAATTGGGGGAGCGACATCCCAGGGGGTAGTGTAAGCATGGGAACCGTCAGGCTGATGGGGTCATCATGGTAGAAATCCATGATTTGCACCGTGTCAAAATCGACGATTTTGAGGCACCTAACCTCTTTAGTAAGGATCTGGATAAGCTGAAACGCTTGATCCAGACTAGGAAACGACGTAGACAATTGTGGGATTGCAGGGGCAACCACCGCTTGTGGTGCAGCAAAGGCTGCGGCTTGGATCATAAGAGGGGCTGTTGGGGCTGCCCTTGCAATGGGTGTTGTTTGTGCGATCTACCACCTAGTAGGTGGTGCTGCTAGAGCGGTGGCTGCTAGTAGGGTTGTGGGGTTGGTCATTTGCATGACCGATGAAATGGACCACAGTCTCACACTCAGTTGTGATACTTGCGGGACTCGGTACATTTGTTGATAAAGGTGCTGTGACATCTGGTGGGGCTGCGAGGCGAGGAGCAGAGTGGCTTGGGTCCACCATGTGGTTGGGGCTGGACCCGCTGCCGATGATGGAACAGATGCAAGCAACAAGAAAGGAGTAGAGGCTCCAAGCAATTGTGAAGTAGAAGTAGTGTGGATGTAGGGTAATGTGGACGTAATTGGCACTTGGTATAAGGACGGGATAGAATGGGGGGAAGAGCACTTAGGTGCAAAAATGAGGGGGGGGGGGGCTTGCTGATACGCTGAGGGTGCAGGATGGCTACCCATAGCAGATGAGAGCATAGATTAGGGCATATTTGTGGTGATCACAAAGGGAGCTGCCATGAAAAGAGGGTTTGACTTAAAGGCCATGGTAGAAGGGAAGGTCACAGGGTAGGTTTGACCACCCCCCTCAAACCGGGAGTCCAGATCTTCCTGCCCATCCTAGAATGCTTCATCGTAATGGGAAAGTGTGTCTTGCTCCTTAGGCCTAGTGACTCGTAGTAGCTGATCGAAGATCCACTCATACATCTCCGTCAGGGGGATCGCAATGTCAGGGTTAGGGACAAACTCCTTCTCGTTCCACTAAAGGAATTTGAAACTATGTTTGTGCTCAAGTTCTTGACGATCTAGGGGCATATCTGCCTAGATCTTTGCCTAAATAAAGTCATAATGCTCTGCGTCTTGTGCCAAGGACTCGGGTGACAAATGGCGAATCCTAAGGGACTGGCATGGTGCCATCATTGGGCTAGGGGGCCACTCAACACTCATGGTGGTTTGAGTCAGGAAAGGAGCCTCAAGGCTTGAGGTAGAAATAGCAATGGTTGAGGAAATCATTTTTGCGAGGCTAAAAACGATTTTGGGGCAAGAACCGTCGTTGTGACCAGCCTATACCACACGATGCGTAAACAACTGCAAGGGTGTCATGTTTACACTGATAAGTGACGGGGTACAAAGAGTGTGTAGGACTACCTGTGAGACGTAAAAGGAGCACTTCAAGCCCTCCTTCTAGGGTCAAAAAACTATTGTGACCAAAAAAATTAGTGGCTGGGACACCGAGAGGTTACCGATCGAAGCAGTTTAACCCCAGATCTGTGTGAGGGCCATGTTGGAGAAAATGGACTAGAGTTGCCCTGAACGGTCTGGTCGATCAGACAAGGACTTAACTGGTGTAATGTTAACCTTACATAAATGTTTTACTTTAGAAACAATGCTCGTAATGTGATAAGATGATTATTAAATGCAACAGGACAAAAATCATGCAGAATACGATGATAATAAATAGAAACGTAAAACAAACTAGAGTGAAGGAATGCACTGCTTCAAGATTACAACCTTGATTCTTTGCCTTGTTTGAAAGATGTATAATAAGTTATACAACACTGGAGGTGTGCAGAGGAATGAAGAGTAACTAGAGTGCTCAAGAGAAAATGCCAACTATGCCTTCTGGAAGCTAACTCAAAGGCCAACTGCAGCAAGAAGCTAACTTTATTTGCTGAAGAGTCAATCAAGGAGCTAACTAGTCAATGCCAAATGCCAACAAGCCAAGTGCTCTTGTTAATGCAAGAATGCCAACTCTTTTGATGAAAAAGCCAACCCTTTGAGCATTTTGCGCTAGGGTATTTTTAGGGCCAGGAGTAGGAGGAAAACGTGGTTTAGGTGGCACGTCTCCTGGAACCCACAATACGTAATCATGACAATACCATGTAGGCGTGTAGTGTCGATCGCGAACTTTGCATGCTGTAACCATGTTGTCGAAACTACACATGTTGGAATCCTGTGTGCTAACAATGCAAGCAGAAATGGAGTCCCCATCCCAGGGCTATGTCTTCCACATCCTTATGAATAGGATCAAGCGCAGCAACAAATTTTGGGGGATGGACCAAGGGGTATGGCAAAGTGGAACAACTTCGCTGATCATGGCAAGCTCAGTTATTGCTAGCAAGTTGTAGAACTAGCTGAAGATGTCCTGATGCCTTTGTCAACCTTGCATCACTTACATTGCCTAGCATATTGATGTAGCGTAGCCACTGGTTCACCTACAATGTCCAACATATTGACGTAGCATAGTTGCTTGCTACGATGTGCTACGTTGTGCATAGCATAGCATATCCACTGGTTTGAATAGGAAATTTGCATTGAAGTCAATAGCATTTGCTAGAAGCCTTGATGCATGCCAGGTTTAAACTTTGGAGCACTTCATTGATTTGCATCTTTGCTATGCTATGCTACGCTACGTAGTGTAGCAGCCAATGTAACATGTGTTTCTGTCAAAATTTTTTGGATTTCACAAGGAAACATTGCTTGTGGTTTAGAGGTTAACTGAGATTGAGTAGCTTTGGAAGCCAACATGCTGCTAGATGCAATCTTCTCGTCGAAATGGCTTGGTAGAGGATTCTTTGTGTGTTTGGCCATTTCTATGCTGTGCTACGCTATGTAGCGTAGCATAGCATAGCACTCTATGTTAGTTGAATTCTAACTTTGCCTTGCGCGAACATCTTGCCAAATCTTGTATTCGAATGTTTGATTGATTTTTTAGAGGGTTGCTACGTTGCGCAACGTAGCAAAATTCTCCATGTAGAAAACTTGCCAAACTATTTTGTCCATCTTGAGCACCGTTGACAACCCCATGCATGGTCTCTATGTAGATTGTCAACTGGGCCAACTACCCATTTGGGCAGGTTGGTGAGCCCGGCAAGCCCGCGAGTCCCAGAAGTAGAAAACTTGTTGGACTAGAGCCTTAATGTGAACTATCATGACGTTGCACTTATGGAAATCCTTGCCTAAGTTTCAAGACCCTGCTAGAACATGAGAGTCCTGAAATTTTATGGTGTTTCAGGTACATACTTATCTAAATGAGTATGTACATGATTTCACCTTCATCCTGCATCAAGATGAACAACTGTGATGGCATGATATGGAGAGCAACATTGTAATGCCTCCCAATTAATCTATGCCCATGATGTTGCTTCAAACTCTTACGAAGTTAGGCATCCAAGATATTCAAGAGGAATATGCTATGAATGGTTATGAAACTTAGGACTATCATCCCACTAACACAGAATGAAGGTGAGATTGATGCTAGGAAAATCACCATGTGTTTATGAAGGGGAAATACTTCACCAATCCCTTGTTCCTATTAAACCAAACCAGCAATGAGGATCCTCCCTCTAGGGGTTCTCAACATGAAGATTCTCCACCCTCGATTATTGGTGATGAGGATGTGACCCTAAACCTACGGTCCACTATTAACAAACCAAGTTTAGGAAAAAGTGATAATCAAGGCCGGGACTCAAGAAAATATCATGATGGCAAGGAATCTAAGGATTGTGGTTGTAATAAGCAAAGAGATGGTGGCAAACACTGCAATGGTGGTGGTGATCCACCTTTTTCTTCATCCTCTTCATCCAATTTTCAACATTCCTCTTCATCTTCTAGTTCTAATAGAAGCCATTGGAGAAATAATTGTGATGAAGGTGATTAGTGAGACAATAATGATTGTAGAACACACCAAGAGTGAAGGAATGGTAGAAACCATCATCGATGTCATCGACACAATGATGATGATGAACCCTTGTTGGAAACTTGAAGCATGCTTAACATTGTAGAGGTAATTAAGATTCCAACTAGGCATGTGAAAGATAGTTAGATCAAGCACTTAGACATGAACAATATTCCAAGATTTTAGTGGGGATATAACTCTAATTTGCAAAACCATCTACAAGCCTTTCACAATGCGTATGCATTACAAAACATTGAAAATGACTAGTAGAAATTAAAGTTATTTCCCATGATACTCATCAAAGAGGCAGAGAGCTAGTATCGATTCTTGGAGCTACAATCTATCCGTAGATGGAGTACCATGCTATAACTATTTAATGAGAAGTACTAGACATACTCCAAGGTTTCTAATCTGATATGGCAAATTCAAAGCTAGAAACAAGGAATACATGAACCCTTGGATGCCACCATGGGAAAATATTATTCTCTCTCACATCAATGTCTTAGCCATGGTTATTCTTAGAGGGAATAACTTTGCCACATCATAAATGGGCTCAAAGTAAAAACCAGAAGAACTCTTGGGGTTTCTGCCCAAGGGAGACTATCCAAACTAAGATCTCATTAGATATAAAGGATAATAGAGTAGGTAGCAAAAGTAGAAGATGAGTTACGAAAAAGGAAAAGTGTAAAAGAATATAATAGGGACCCTTCCATTAGTCAAAGGGAGGTCCAATTCTATGATGAGGAGGAGTCACCACTCGATAAACTGGTGAATAAAAAAACCTTGCCCATCCAAAAATCTATTTTTGATATTTTGGCTAAGGTTGATAAATTATAGGACTTTTTAGATGAAAAATTTCAAACTACTATGAATTTTTCTAAAGAATCCAAAGAGTAGAATAGTGATCACAATCGTAGGAGGTGGAAAAAAGCTAAACATGCCTATCCAAAAGGTAAGGGTAAAGCTGCTGTAGTCGAAGAAGTTGTGGAGACAAACTTGAATGATAATGTTGGATGTGAAATTTTTCAATATGAACATCCTAAGGGATGTTGCCCTATGGTGTCACACTTACAAGAGTCTAGGATGTACTTGTTGGATCCACAATTAGCATGAAGGCAAGCACCCAGATGATTTCCTTATCCTCAAGGCAATCCAAAGTAGTTCCACTAGCAATAATAGGCTTATTATCAAAGTGGAGCTCAATCATAACCATATGAATAGTATCAATAATGGCACCAATCCGAGCTATGGGGAATGCCACTGTCAAGCTAGAAGTACCCTTACAGGCAACCAGATCCATATGGATACTATGTTTAGCAACCTATTTCTCCATGAAGCTTTGTAAGACATGCATCATTCTAGCAATTATTATCCCCTAAAGTATCATCAAAATAATTTTCCATCTACCTTATGGAAGCACCCATATCCATACCATCCTCCGCATCTATTTGCACACATCCCTCTATCCTTAACCTAATTACCTCTTGCTCTATCCATGTAGGGTGAAATTCCCCCATAGTTGCAACAAAGAAATGCTACAAGGGCTGTAAATATATAGCTAGCCTTCCAGCTAAGTGGTTTGGACAATCAATCCAAGAAACAATCATTTTTTTGACCCAACAGTCCTCCCAAACCCTCACAACCTAATGTTGCTAGTTGCCATGTATCTCCAACATCCTCATCCTTTGCATCAAACACATTCAAGCATTCTTCAAACAAAATTCCACCTCAAATCCACATTGTGATGCTAACTCATGCTGTTTCCGATTAGATCAAGGTTGGCAACCTTCCCACGAAATGATCTGACTTGGAAAGTCCTCTTATTTGCTTACAAATCATTGAACATGAATCATGCAAGGCTCTTCCTAATTCTAGTTTTGGTGTCAATCTCATCTCCCATGACACATACAAGGCTTAGAACCTACCACCTTTCGAGAAGAGCAACATTTGTTTGGAATTGGCAAACTAATCAATCACAGTCACTTTGGGATTAGTTGAGGACATTGTGACCATCGTTTTTGGATGGTTCTATCTTATTGATTTTCTAGTGATCAAGGTTGAAAATTGCAAAGGATACTTTTCTTTCATTATGGGACGTGCATGGCAAGGACCTCTCCTTGGAAATCTCCAAGGAAAACGAATTTGGATAGCTTGAGAAGAAGCGAGTTCCATGCATCGCGTACACTGATAAGAGGTGCAATTACATGCAAAAAATATGGTCCATTAAAAGTACATTCCTCAAGGCATGCAATTAGTCTACACATGAGACAAATATCCAAAGGTGCTTATACACAGCAACCACAAAACAAGAGGGCACCTAGTGGCTAACAACTGACCTTGATAGTAGCACATTATGCATGGAAGCTATTGAGCACCTAACATGTGCTTATGTCAAAGGCATGGATGAACTTGAGCAAGTTCATCACCAACACTCTGATGATGAAAATGATGATACCTTTTGGGGAGAGTTGGAATCCTTGATAGTTTCAAGAAAGAGCCCCTAGAGTTAAAAACTCTACCAACCAGCACGGAGGATGCATTTTTAGATAATGCCAAGTTGGTTATCATCATTGCAAATCTTGCTCCTAAATAGAAAGATAAGTTATTAAGGATGGTCAACAAATGGCCAACAGCTTTACTTGGTCATATTCTAAACTAACTAGAATTGATCCAAGGATATGCTAGCATTGAATTTACACTGACCCAGCCATGAAGTTAAGAAGGTAGCGACAAAGGCAGTTGAACCCCAAGTTAAAGCAGATTGTCAAGGAGGAAATAGAACAACTCCTTAAGGTAGGGTTCATCTATCCCATTGTGGATAATAAATGTGTTAGCCCATTTGAAATTGTGTCAAAGAAACGTAACAAGTGGCAGGTTTGCATCAACTTTAGGCTATTAAATATGGCAACCTTTAAAGATCATTTTCCATTGCCATTTGTGGACCAAGTGTTGGAGACCATATTTGGGCATTATTATTATAGCCTCTTGGATGGTTATAGTGGCTATAACCAAATCCAAATTGTGCTTGAAGATCAAGCCAAGACAACATTCACAAGCCCCTAAGGGACTTTCACATATTGTAAGATGTTATTTGGTCTATACAATGTCCTTGCAACATTTCAACGTCTAGTCCTTAATATTTTTCAATAGCAAATTGGTAGCTAGGTAGAAGTCTTTATAGATGACTTTTCTGCCTATGGCACTACATTTTAGTAAGCCCTAGATCACCTTACGTAGGTGCTAAAAAGATGTGTTGA
This sequence comes from Gnetum montanum, assembly GCA_015680685.1. Taxonomy (NCBI): domain Eukaryota; kingdom Viridiplantae; phylum Streptophyta; class Gnetopsida; order Gnetales; family Gnetaceae; genus Gnetum; species Gnetum montanum. The sequence continues at coordinate 276,621 of MNCI01010292.1, forward strand.
AACAACCCTTAGGCTCAATTGGTAAAAAAGCCATTTAATGGTCCAGGAGGGCATAGTATTGGGGCATAAAATTACTTAGGAAGAAATTGAGGTAGACCTAGAAAAGATAAGGGTCATCCAAGAAATCACACGTTAACTAGAGATAGTCAAAGATGTTCAATCATTCCTTGAACACATTGGCTACTACTAGTAGTTTATAGAAAATTTCTCTAAGATCACAAAGTTGTTGGTCAAGCTTATGAAGAAAGATGCCTCATTCATCTAGACCAAGAAGTACGAACATGCATTCCAACAGCTAAAGGAAAAACTCATAAAAACTTCAATTCTATGAGCACCAGACTGGTTCAAACCATTTCACATAATGATCGATGCATCTAATTATGCCTTGGGAGCTATGCTTTTGTAGTTGGATGATAAAAAACATCCATATTATATACACTACACAAGCTAAAGCATTATGGGTGCATAGCTAAATTACACCATAACTAAGAAAGAACTAATGGCAATGGTGTATGCTCTTGAAAAGTTTAGGCACTATGTGCTTAGTTATAAGGTGTTTGTGTAGATAGATCACAATGCCATCCACTTCCTAATGAACAAGCCAATGGTGAGCCCCCATATTATACTGTAGCTTGTGATCTTGCAAGAATTCAATTTCACAATGGTAGATCGGAAAGGGATTGAGAATGTCATCACTAACCATTTGTCTGGGTTAAGATGGGATAACAAGGAGGAGGAGAGTCCACTCTCTAATCAATTTCCATATGAACTCATTTTTACAAGAGTAATAAATAAATAAATGCCCATAGAAACAAAATGATATGATGGCATCCTCACTTACCTTCTTACTCAGGCAAGATCTGAACTTTAGGAAGAAACAACAGTTTCTTTATTGGGCAAAGTACTTTATGAAAATTAATGGATACCTTTACAAGGTGTGCTTTAATGGCATATGATGAGACATGATTCGCATGAGCTGCAATATCACATACGCGATATCGCGTCGTCCCCTATGATGTCGCATACGCGATATCGTGGTTCGCCACAAAATCTATAAATAAGAGGTAGCACTCCCCTTATTTTCCATCCTAGGCTAGAAGTAGGAAAACTTTGGCAAATTGATCACTCCAGAGATAGAATATTTTCCATGTGCCCGCAATAGGAGTCCCCAAGTGAACGGATCTTTATTCGAGTAGCTTTGTACCTAAACGCAAGTTGTGTACGGCAATAAAGACGAGCTTTATGGATAAACCTTGCAGTGCATGAAATAGGATTTATTATTTGTTATTTATTACATTTTATTTCCTACCTATCATTTATTACCTACATTAGCGTGGCATGAGTACGACTTGATTACAAGCATTTATTAATGTGTACGGCTAATCAAGGAATCGACTGCTCATCGCGATTAGATTCTCTCACCCTTATCTCCTAGAACGCGGGATAAGTACGACTTGGTTACGAGCATTCAAGGATGTCTATGGATAGCCAATGAATGGATGCTTATCATGTGTAGGCTAGTTAAGTGCCTCAGTACGACCACTTCGAGCACGTGCGTTACACATGGTGATCCCAGTAACAATTAGCGTTTGGTAGCCGCGGTTGCATAGTTCAGGGTGTGTACGGTAAGTGGGAATGGATGCTAATGCTAGATAATTTAGATTTAGTCCTTAGTTAGAGTTAGTTAGTTTGTCAACCCTTTACCTCGATAGCATAGGAGAAAAACATTAAAAAGCTATAAAAATCATATACCTCGGACTTACTTAACCATACACCGTGACAACTATAAGTAAGTCTAGGAAGAAAACAAATGATTAACCCCAAGTGTTCCATGGGGCGTGTAGGCATTTAGTCTACGGAGTTTGACCAGATCATGTGTGCTACACTTGTTTCGTATGGTTGAGTGTAGGGGTACCTCGCCACTCATCATTGGTGCCGTTGCCGGGGGACTAAGTGTTTGTGCACTAAATAGAACATAAGGATATCATTCACATCGTTGGGAGCCTTAACGAACCTTCGGGTAAATCAAAAGAAAAAATTTATATAACGGTGAATTAGCACACTGATAAAAATGTCTTCTTCTCATAAGAGCAACTCACCGCCTAAGGACCATACACGAGACAGTTGGCAACATAAAACACATAGCCAAAATCAGCCAAGTTCTAAATAGTATAAAATAGTCTATACTCATCCCGATGAGTATATTCCAAACTTCACCTTTATCCTCCATCAAGACGAACAACTGCGATGGAGAGATTTGCAAGGTAACATCATGTTACCCCCAGATCGATCAGTCTCTCGCATGCTTTTTCGTGCCTTGGCACAGATTGGCATACAAGAACTATTTGTTGAATACGTTGCGGAAGATTTTAACATGAGGGATTATTATCGCACAGATGCCCAACGTATGAGGGACTTACGGTAGGAGAGTCAACATGCACTGTTGAAGGGCAAGGTCCTGCACGTCCTTAGCAAAATAGGAGATGAGGAACCCCTTATAACGGGTTCTTTAGCAAATGATGTTCCCCCTCCTAACAATGGTGAGGAGGTTGGGTATCCGAACCTACGATCAATGATACATATCCCTGGTTCTGATGCCCATGAACACCAACTATTCACAAAGGGAACAACCACTCATGCTAAGGATGAGCACTTAGATCGTCACCATGATTGGGGCCGTAGAAGCCAAAGAGAAGGCAAGAAACATTGTCATGGCAATGGTTCCCCTTCCTCTTCTCTTTCATCCCATCACTCGCCCTCTCCTTCCACATCTGGGCATAGCCATCATGAACATAAAAGTGAGGATAAAGGTAGGAAAGACGAGAGACCTTGATGGGAAAGTTGAGAGAGAGGACAAGGGCAAGGACGTAGGGAGAGTAGGGAACAACGCAGACATCACAGGCGTCATGAAAGAGATGATCATGACAAGCCCCTACTCACAACCCAAAGTATGCTTGACATAACAGAGGCAGTTAGGATTCCCACAAGGCATTTAAAAGATAGTCGGATCAAATGATTAGACATGAACAATATCCCACGATTTGAAGGAGGATACAATGCTGATCCGTAAAATCATTTACAGGAATTCCACGATGCATGTGCCTTGCAAAGTATAGAAAATGAGTGGCAAAAACTTAAAGTTGTTCCCAAGGACACTCACCAAAGAAGTAGAGAGCTAGTACTGGTCCTTAGAACTGGAAACCATCAGGAGGTGAAGTACGATGCTAGAACTATTCAACGATAAGTATCAAACGTACTCTAGAGTGTCCAATTTGCGTAAGTATATCCAAGGCTGAAAACAAGGTACATATGAACCCTTGGATGCTGCCATGGCCCGCTACTACATATTATTACATTGTTGCCTAGGCCATGAGTATGCTTAGTAGGATCAACTTTGCCACATCGTGGATGGGCTAAGGTATGAAACTAGAAGAACCCTTGGAACTTATGCCCAAGGGAGACTCTCACAACTTAGAGCCCATGAAGTACATAGCTTGTTGGAACAAGTAGCAAAAAAAGAAGGTGAGCTACGAAAAAGGAAAAGTGCGAAAGAATACAACTGTGATCCCTCTCTTCGAAAAAAGGGAGTGAAATTTTGTGATGAAGAGGATGAGTTCAATCGAAGAGTTGGTGAACAAAAAAACCTTGCCGCTTCAAAAGCTCACAACAAAAATAGCGGCTAAGGTAGATGACGTATGGAGTTCCTTAGACTCTAAAATTGAAACTATCTTAAAAATTGTAGAAGAGTCTAAGTTAGAACAAAGCAGTAACAAACGTAAGAAAAAGAGGAGAGATTTAGGCCCTGCACATAACAAGGGTAAGGGGAAAGTCACTAACTCTGATGTGGCTGTAGACTTTAACATAGACGATGACGATGGATGTGAGATCTACCACTATGACCATGCTAAGGGATGTTGCCCCATCATCTCACATCTACAGGAGTCTGGAGTGTATGCGCTTAATCCAAGACTCAACCAACGACAAACACCCCAAAGGTTACCTTATCCACAAGGTAACCCAAGGCAATTCCACCAACCCTTAACGTATTATCCAAGTGGAACTCCACCACAACCCATCAAACAGCATCAGCAGTGGCAATACCCA